>JANAVB010024162.1:0-26303 GCA_029216955.1 Iris pallida
GTTGGAGCTGCCATCGACGCTGTGCTTCCCTGGTAGATGCGTTGCACCAGTGCCGATGTCTTGTCTACTAAAAACGTCAGTAGGAAGAGAGGTCTGCGGCGGCACATCTCCTCCAGTGGTGGCACTCGGCACATCACCTTTGCGCACCCAGACTTGGCGGGTCTTCTTTAGCTTTGGCAGCCGCTTCGAAGGACTTGCATTGCCTTCAGAGATGAACTCCTCATATGCCTATTGATTGAGGCGCACCACTAGCATCTTGTGGGAGGAGCTGAGCTTGCCATCGTCAGATTGCGACACAACCTTCTCATTGGAGGAGATTGTAGTCCCAACATAGTCACCAGCTTGTTCGCCATTAAAACAGGGAGTTTGTTTTAATGTAAACTTTGTATTTAATTACAAACAGAACAGAGTATAATGTAGAATTTAGATATAATCCTAAGAGTACACTTTTGTTTTTCTCTGGGAACTATGTCGATGGAGCGAGTGGTTATTCTTTGACTCCGTTGACGATCTGACGACGATCTCGGATACTCTAAAAGTTTGGGTTCCTCTAAAACCGGCAGTGACTTGAAGAGGATTGGGACTCTTGCAAGTGCTCTGGATGCTGGTGTGGTTGAGGTGTTCAAGAAGTGGGGGCTTCGAGAGTACCGTCCGTGTTTTTTGAATGAAGGAATGATCCTTCTATTTATAGGCAGCAGAATGATCTGCTTATGCGCACATATGTGATATGCGCCTGGAGAGCTTGCACGTAGGGACGCCACATGGCTGATTCTGTTGGGCGCATGGATGATGCGTCCTGAAGTCAAAGCTGAATCTGTTTGAACTGTATTGTTGGGTTGCGGTGGAGCTGACACGTGGCAGTTGTGGAGATTCGGTTGTTACTGAGATCTTAGGTGGTTAGCACCCATTCGTAGGCAAAACTGAGTCAAATGACACGTGGTACGTGTCCATGGCTCAAAGATCTCAGATTTGATGGGGAGTAATCTGTCAGGATGCGCCTAGGATTTGGCGCATGAGAAGACTTGGTCCAAGACTTTTAGGGGTCAAAAACAAGTCTGAGCGCATGGCTTTCGAGGTGCATACAGAGCTTTGGGCGCATGGCTGCGAAGGTGCATGCGAAGTTTTGTGCGCATGCCTGCGAAAGCGCATGCGGGTTCTTGGGCGCATAGTTGCGAAGGCGCATACGGGTGATCAGTCGGCCACGTGGCGGAGCATAGCCGTAACCGACAAAAGAGTGATGATTGTGTCTCTTCGTCTTCTACAATTTCTGACTTTGAGACGTGTACTGATATCATTTCAGTCACTCCAGTATTACATGCTTTAATGGGCGGCGAGCTTTATGTGGGTGCATCTCTGTGCATCACTGGGCGCATCTGACTGTGCTCCATTGGGCGCATTTGTCTATGTTCCATAGGACACGACGGTACGGAGCGCATGGTGCTGGCGAGCGCATCTGTTGCATGGCGTATCCTCATTGGTCAGTCATTGTTGAATTTTTTGAGGCATTAATGCTTCATTGACTTGGCTGAATTCAGAGGTGCAGATTCATCACCATTAATGCAAGTTCATTGCACTGACTTCGGAAAGTTGTCTTTTGGCGCATGAGTTTGATTTGCCCTGGCCTATAAATAGTTTCGTGAAGAGAAGTTTGCTTCTCATTTCACTTTTCTTTTCAACTGGAGATGAACTCGACTGGTCCTCCTCCTTGGCGAGACGTTGCACTGTGGGTTGCAGATCTCTTCGTTTGAAGAAGCTTTGACAATGAACTCCTTCAGAAGACTGAGATGCGCCGAGTTTGCTATGGACACAATAGCTTATGTTCAAACCCCATGTCGGTAGTGTTTTTCTACGAGATGGCGTTGGGTGCCTGTTGCATCCAAAGGTCAGGGTCGTCGTGCCCCGACTTCCGTTATGCTAGAAGAGCCACCGGGGTTAGCTTGATTGCCAACCCACGTTCTGCTCAATAAATGCTTCATTGGCCGAAACACTCGAAAAAGTGATTCACTCTGACAAGGAAGAGTGATGTGCCTACACTGAGATGTCAGGGTGATGCGCCTGCAAAGTGATGCACCTAGCTGTAGTTTAGGCTTTCTTCTTTGTAGTAGACTTTTGTTGTATTTGGACATGTAACAGACTTTTATATGGAATAAAAAATCAATCTTCATGTGCCTCTTCTACTTGTTGTCTTCTGAAATGATGTGCCAACATTCTGTCTTTGAATTCTTTGGCGTATGATGTGTTGGGCCGCATGGCGTTTTGGGGGCGCATAGGGGTTCTGACTTTTAGATGCGTCTGAAATTCCATGCTTATACAATACCGTTGGGTTCGTAACGTCATTCTGGACTCGTGGACAAATAATTTGATAGGTTTAGTGGACTTTTATCCTGGGACATTTTTTTCGGTGCAAAGTGGGTCCTACGGCGGACATCATTTTGACCAGAAATTACCATTTTGCCCTTGCGTCCAAATTGGACTTATGGGTAGACTATTTTAGCTAATTTGACTATTCTGGACACATTGGTGATGCTTGTTTCATCATCTGACAAAGTCTGCAGATTTTTCTTTATGTATCACCTTTAATTATAATTAATTATGTTATGTTCGTAATTCGGAATCCGTGCGTCGAAACTGAGATCAGTCAATTCCAGTGGTCCCACATCGCTGAAATTGATAAGGTGATCATGTGGATCGTCAAAATAAGATTGTTACCTTGCGGTTAATCATCTTGTCTTAATTTGCGTGTCGTAGGTTTCATTGTACGAATAACGTTAACGACGTATGACTTGATATTTTAAACCTACACCTTGCAATTCATAGTATTAGCAAATACCGATTATGGGGACTAGTGTGACCTAGTTCTAGGCGAAGTAATTAACAAGTGACTTTGATAACCTAAAGTAATACGCGACTAGAACAACCCAAGCTCTCTAGTGGGAGTTATGAGTTATACATGTACTTTAGTGAGTGATATATGCTTGTTTGTGATTTTGGTTGATTGATATTACATGGAGTATGGTTCATTCCGTATTTGTGCTCAATCATAGCTTCCTTGAATTCCCATTTATGAACTCTCATCCTCCCTTATCTCGAAAGGGCGAACCTTTGTGATTGATCTCCATTTTGATTATACCGTATTATAGATTTTGACTAAGACAGATAGAATATTTCATAGGTGATTATTTAGGGTATATAGGGGTTTGGGCAGACGTCACTACTAGATGGTTCGAGAAAATGTATGACATTTCTATGAAGATTTAGCTTTTGTAGGGAAAATCCCATGATTGAAGGAAAGACCCTTGACTAGAACATATAGAATTGAATTAGAGGTTTTACATATTTGTTTGGGAGGTGAGATAAAATTTTCGATGACGACCAAGGTGACTATATATATGGTTAGAAAATTGCATAGATTGACATAGGACTAGACAAAGATAAGAATAATGATACCCCTATAATAGAACTACCAGATGATATGACTTGAGGAAAGGAGGGAATCCGTTATGACGCCTAATGGCTTACTCTCTAACTCATTGCATTAGTGGAATACCAGATCCATCAACTAAAGCGAAAACTCATTTTCGATTCGAAAGCACAATTGACCTCAAGAAGGCAGCCATAAACCTTGATTGAGCCCCTCTACCGTGAATAGGGTGAGGGATCGGTAAGCCTCTCACTATCAAAAACTTTTGCAGGATATACTGCTACTTTACTACTGCATCAACCGACTCCACTTCTCCTAAAAGAGAACCCGACCACCTATTTTCATTCGACGTTCCGGGGATTCGCTCGACGAATTCGGTGAGCTGATCTGCTTTGATCCAGGAGGAAGACCAGTCATCCGCCTTTTCGATGCAGGTCACGTGACCTACAGCTCGGCCTTCTCTTTTTGAGACTTTCCTTCACTTGAATATGGCAGAATTGCAACCTCTTGCAAGCAACGTCTCCGTCCAACCGCTACCTCTTCACTGTCAATTTGGTCTGGAGACTTTCCTTCGTTTGGTACATGTGGACTAGTAACTGACACAGGAGCATCTCCATCTCGATCAAAGTTTGATGTCTCGTTCGATAGCAACAGCCAAACCCTTCTCTTTGTCAGCTCGATCCGCTCTCTGAATTGTCCGTCCCCTCGTCAGTCTAAACAGTGGTTATCCTATCCCTACTACAATCGAGCGAACGCCCGCTTACTCTCCTTTTTACAGTTGCTTCTTTTCCTCAATCAATAATCTCTGTTTTACCTGCTTCAAACTGCTTATACTGCAAAAAGGTTCAAAAAAGAGGGTCGTTTTGGGGCAGAACCAAAGGGTAGGTCTGCCTCCTTTCCCAAAACTGTTAAAAAACAAGTAGGACTCCCGTTAATTTGACTTCCTTCTAGCTTCGATGGTGGATCATCGAAGTTAGTATCACACCGGAATTTCGAACTAGGTGATCCCCATTACCATTCCGCCCGATCGTTGTGAAAGATGGGTAAGTTGTGAAAACTGTCACCGGCAAAGTGGCGATATCTCTCTGATCGCTTTCCTGGAATCTCCAAATAGAAAAGCTTTGGGATTTTCGGGTGAAGGTATGGCACAGGAGGGTTGCTCATCTATGAATGATTCTCAAGACATTTATAAGACCTCTACAGAGTACTAGAGCCACACAATGATGGCTTACAATGGGGAAATCTGCCTCAGACAGGCCTTCAGGGACAAGAAAGATGGGCAATGAAAAGGAATTAGATGACTACAAGCAAGAAAAGGTGTGGAGCGAGAACCTTACAGCTCTATGCCGTGGTATTCATGGCTGTGGCTATCTTTTCTTCAGTTGGTGAGGTGCGATCCGACCTAGATCCGTGTGACTTAGGATTAGATTTGGTTGGGTTAGGTTGATTTAGACAGGGTCATGATTTACAATTCATAAATTGACTGGGATTGGGTATACCAAAACAAAAGTTTATCACTAACTCTTTGATCATGGACAAAAAAAGAGGCGAGCGAAGTGAGGTCATACGGAACACGCCACTGAATTTCAAACGCCAAAGAAGTATATGGCATAAAATAAGACTTCAGTCCCACTCACCATAAAAGAGTGATAAAAAGTGGGCAGAGTAATGATTTCAAATGTCAAATGAAAGAATTTATCGCGTGGTTTTTTCGTAGGCCGACGAATCAGTTTTTATGCTTTTAGCTATTCCATTGATTCTTCTCCAAACAGGAACCACCGATTCACAAATCTTATTAAGCACAGAATTTAGTGAGCGACGCCAAATCTTTCTATGGATTGCTTCTTTTGCCTTATGTTACCGCTCTGTGGGCTTAGCGTATTGTGTTACGAGACAAATGAAACAAAGATCATCGACCAGCGGTCTCGGTCATCTTGTTTGGACATTTGACCCTCCGACGTTCTACTTTCTCTCGATTCTAAAGCTGGTCTCATTCTCGTCTCTTTGTTCATCAGAGTTGCAGTATTTATTCCCAAATACTCGAGGGAGTGTGGTGGCACAGCTTAGAGGGCAGGATTTGTAAGGACCGTCGTCGTCCCATTGGGAGTTTTAAACGAAGGTCCAAGCTTCTAAGTCTTGAGAGCTACTGACATCCGCTAGTAAACAGACTCAGGAAGAACAAATATAGTGATTGATGGCCAAAGACTGATAATGTGACTCATTCGTTAGTATCTTAAGCCCTCGAAACCTATGGTCTCAAAAAAGCTGACGCATACATGTTTCGGGTTGCCAGCCAACTGTTGTCCAGTAGCCATTCTGAGTGGAGAGGATGTCGTCCCCCTCCTACCAGTAGCTTCGGTTGTTTAATATCTAAATATAAAAGTGAGGCGAGCAAAGTTCGACTCACTACGCTCTAAATGAGTGAAAGCAAGATCTAGGCGTGAGGCGACCGAAGGGAGGTGACCGTTAGGGAGGGAATAGCCCGAAGGAAGGGATGCAAGCGGAATAAGGTCTGGATGGGAATCTTCTTGAACATCTTTAGCTGATACAAGATCAGGTGAGTCTTCCACTTACAAGTTATCCAGGTAATCCCTTTCGCTACTAGGGAACTCAAATAAGATGGTGGAGCAGCCAGGCGGGTAGGTGAGGAACTAGGTTCCCAGTCGGTTATGCCGCCGGACTTAGGAATTGGTCGGCTGGTTCGCCAGAAAAATAATAGGAAAATCACTCTCACAGTGCTTCCAAGGTAGCACATTTGGAAAGAATAAAAGAATAAAGTTCTTAATGGAGAAGAACCAAACACAGCCAAACTATGCTATCAAATCAGAAGCTTTGCAAGGGAAGTTACCTTTTCCTTCTCTTTGAACTCCCAGAGTAGATTAACTAAAGAAAGATGACCTTTCCTTCAAGCCAGTTCTTTCCTCCCAATAGTCTTAGGCCAAGGCGACCGAAGGGAGGCAAACCAAGCCAGTTCGAGAGCAAGAGTCAGGCTAGCTGAACCCGGGTCGAGATGCAGGGGCGCAAGCCGACTTTTCACCCACAGTCACAATGAAAACCTTCTTTATTAGTAAGAAAGTCTTCCAAAGATTTCCTAGCTATGGAAGCTATAACAGGTCATTCAGTACCGATTCTTTCTTATAGTACCATTCGGGGAGTTGAGAAGCGTCTTCAATTGGACGCAGTACATTGGAATCCTGAAGCACCACCACGAACGCTACCGCGTGTGCGCCTGCGGTACGGTAAGGCACCACCCTATTGTGCTAGCAGCCAACCCACAACCTTGATGTCTAGCTTCCCAACTGGTAGACGGTTCCTTTTCCCCCAGATCAATGAAGAAGGGAGAATTTGATTCTTCTGAAGAAACGAAAGTGAAGTTCTATGTCGGGGCGAGGGGACGGGAAAAAAAAACTACTCCGAAGAAAGATATTGCGGTTCCCAATGCTTCTCCATGCCCAACGAGATGTGCCAACCTTGGGATGCTTTACTCCTAACCCCACGACGGTTCCGAGACTGAGCTTAACCTGAGTCTCGGTTAAGAACGGCAATGATCTATGTTTCACACGGCGCACGATTCCATGGATAGTTTCATTCGACATCGTGTCTTTTCTGTTTCTTTGGATGATATGATGGGTCAATCATTTACTTCATTAGTTCCAACCGTGGTAGCTGCGAAATCTGCTATTGGATTAGCCATTTTCGTTATTACTTTTCGAGTCCGAGGGACTATTGCTGTCGAATCTATAAATTGTATTCAAGGTTAAAGATCACTATAGTATAGTTAGAAAATACGAAGTTCCGCCGCCTCACCGTGGAGCCGTCGCATCCGTCTTCAGGACGATATAGTCACAGGTTTTCACTTATCAGTGAGTGAAATATTTGTCCTCGGGTGTACGTTGAAAGCTTCTATCGTAGAACTAATTCGAGAGGGCTTAGTAGTCTTAAGAAAGGTTCGGGTGGGGCATTCTATTTCTTTAGAATAAGGAAGAGAAATGGATGATGATTCATCTCTTCATGCTAATAGAAGAGCGGATCCAATACACATCAGAATTCTCAGGAAATACAGCAAGTACTTAAGGAATTTGGGAATGTCATGCCCCACGAGTTAGTTGCCCAAGGGTTGGTGTGTCTAGGAGGGCGGTCTACCGCAAGATCGAATTTGAGCCTGGAGCCAAAGAGGCATTGTAATGGACGCGCTTGGCTAACGAATAAAACCTTGGTCCGCTTTCGTTCTTTCCATTCAATATCCCATTCCCGTTGCATCTGTTCTATTCAGCCAATCCCTTGCTGCTTGCTTCATCTCGCCCTGCCTGATCATCGGTCGTACCCTATCTTGAATCTGGAATCAAATTTGTGTCGGCATCTGTCCCATTGGCTGTTGAAGGTGCTGGCTAATGAAAGACATCCCCAGAATGCCCCCCTTTCGTGCCTATCTCACTTGTTTACAGCTCTTATTTTTAGCGCTACTTTCACATGATGCAATCAGGTTGGGCGAATAGACGATTATGTAATAAAAAAGAAAGTTATGGGTGCACATGATGAGTTCTAACTCCCCGACTCTAAAAACTTGGCTACCCAGCATTTACCGTGGACACGATAATTGGTACACCAGAGGTACCTCCTTTCGGGTCCTCTCGTACTAGGGAAAAACTGATGCTTCTCGATCTCTTGCTGTCATTAGCGCTTCACTTCCCTCGCTTGCTCTTCTATAATGCGTTCTTTCTCTTCTTTGAATTCAGCATTAAAAAGAGATCACTAGGGAATTGAACCGCTAGTACCGATTCCTTCTGATCTGATTGAGTGGGATGCTTATCTGGTGACCTAGGTCCCGGGTTGCTTTGGTGCGTCCTACTCCGGGCAAGCACCTTTCTTTTATGGAATAACCTACGCTTGCTACTTGCTACTTGCTGCTTGCTGATCGCTGTGTTCAAAAATGACACGAAGCTTGATATTAGTAGATGTTGTTGATCGAAAACATTATCTCATTCACAATAGAACAGAATGGTCTCGCTCGATGCTTTTCCTTTTTGTATTTTCATATTCAGAGAAAAGACGCTTGCGTTCTTGAAACTTCTAAACTTAAACCCCCATCAATCTTATAGTACCCCGCAAATTATCAAAGCGGAAGCCATTATATGGTTCAACCCCAACTTCCAACAATCCATCTCTAACTGCTGATTGCCAACTACAAATTTATGGCCTAAACACCACTTCCTTCTCAACCCACTCCTATGACTGGTCCACAATTGGGAGGTCCCGGTTGATACCTGATCTCTGATAGAAGTCAGGATCTGCTGCTCCAACCCCGTAATTACTTATGATGCACCTGGGTTGGTTTGGCCTCTTCCGTAACCCTTGCCGCTGATGGTTATGGGTAAACCACAGTAAAGAAGAAAAAAGCCAAATCCTACCCTGCTCGGTCCGCCTCGAGATCAGTTCAATCAGCAGCTAAGTCCGCTTAAGTACTCACTTCTGCTCCGTGTAAGCATGCTAGTAGCCCCTTGACCACTACCCTTCCCCCAATTTTTGGGGGCCTCGCCCACTTAACTTGATCTATCAAAGAGAACTACCACGCGAAAACAAAAAAAATATGTCAAAGAGTTTTCTACCAGTGTATATCAAGAAGCCATGGCCCTCCCTGCTCAAATTCTTGCCATTCTCCAGCGACTTGCTGAAATTAACGTTGAAATACAAAATGTAGAAAATGCTCTTCGAAATACTCGAATAATGTTAAATGGTTTCTGGAGGCATCTTCGCCCCGCGAACCCGACTGCTATTGAAGCCCGAATGGAAGCAAGCCGTCTAAGCATTCGGATGCTCAACCAGCACAGGCGCTGTTAAGCCCATGGCATATCGCTATAGGACTAGGCTCCTATTTCTATGTATGTATTTTGAAATTCATTCTTTCTTGTTCTACTGGTGTGAATGACGCACCTCTTTGAATGATTCTAGGTTCACTTCAAGTTTCGCCGTTGATGTCCATTTTTTCTTCCACCATAGCGGAGGTCTGTTGTTCATATCTTTCAAGAGCTTGGGGCATTATTGATTTGACTTCCGCCTACAGATTACCCAGAAGGTTTTACTTAGGGGGATATAGGAACATATGCTTAATAGAACTAGGTGATTAGCTAAGGTGGGTAGGTCATTATAGACACTCCACCATGACAGGATAAGAAATATGATACGGAACCAGGCTTAGCCCTAACAGGAGGCATGAGGATTATTGGACTAAACTATGCTACCATTGTCTAAGCTAACAGAATTTGGAAAAAAAAGTGAAAAAATCCCTGATCATAAAGGATGAGATGAGTGAGAGTTCAACCTGAAGGAAGATGCACTGGATTTTAGATAGGCAACATAAAGGATAATAGCAAATAGAGCCCAAGGACACCATCAGGATACAAAAATTATGAAGTGTGATGCGCATGAGTAGATGTAATTGCATTAAAATTATGAAGCGTGATGTGCATGACCCGATAGTAATGTGAAAGTAGCTAGGATTCCTTAGATTATTGCAATTTGTAATACCTACATTCTCGTATTCTTTTTAGAAATATGCTAACCCAAAAACCTTACTAGTAGAACCACGACCAAGGTTGGTTGTTGCATTTATAGTTGAGAGTTTAGTATACCCTAGCACTTAGATACTAGTGCATCAACGTCTCACATGAACCATGCACGACTAGTCGTACCTGACTCCCTTGAGATAATTAAACTTCTATCTTTTTATATTATGCATTAGTGTAATTTCAAGGAAAAAAATTTCTAAGGTGGGTAGGATGTGAGCCCCCTAAATTTTGGAGCTCCTTTAAAAAAATTCAAATGAATTATTTTCCATAAATAATTTTATTATGATTACTTTTGATCACTAAATGTACCTTTCTGTGACTTTAATTTTTGCAAAGATGTCAATCTCTCGAAACTTTCTTCATGAGTTTTGTAGTAGACAAGATTATCTTCGTTTTAATATATCATGTCCCACTCAAACTTGCTCCCTTCTATTCTATTTACATCGTGCAACTTTCTGGTCAATTTAGGCCATTTGACCATTTACCGAAAAAACTTGACCAAACTTTCAATTTAATTTCGGGACTCAATATCGATCCAACCCAATCGACCCAATATATAGTTTTGACATATTTTGAGTCTATTACACACATACCACTTACGTGCCATCAAATTGAGCTCCCGCGTTCTATTATTTTATCTATGATCATAAATGACTTAAATTGTAGTTATGATCGCTCCAAGCCAAAACCTGACCCAATCAAACACCAAACACCCACAATCACACATCAAATTCTCATTTTCCCTCAATGTAAACCCCCTTTCCCAAATTTGGTTTTACCTAAATGATTTGGAATTATTATCTTAATTACGATTGTACTTAGACTCGAGTTGCTTCTGTTATGAATTATCCTTAAACATGCCTTCCCTTTGTAAGTTTTGGTTTAGTTAAGGTTTCCCTATTTTAAATTTTATGCTTATTAGGTTAATTATTTAGATAGATACTTTATTCGGACTTTCAAGCCCATATATATACATAATCTATATATATACATCTGGTTCGGCCTCGTAAACCATTGTTTGCAATGTTTATTATTACTAGGCCTACAAGGCCATAAATGTATCATATTTATTTTTGTAAACCTTAAATCCACTTCTATTGGGCCTTAAGCCTATATGATAATTCTATATATGGGAACCTAGCCCAGGAAACGCCGAGCCCTAATTATCTATAACTAGTTCCTAAACACAAATATTCTTTTTCCTAGACAATTTTCTCCTTATACAAATGAGCCATTTTTTTAGTGAGTCCCCAATAATTATACTACAAGCCAAACCCAAACCAAAGGAAGCCCATCCCCTATAGGAACCCGGGTCGGGTCAGGCACCCAAACCCAACCTGATAACCCATTAGCCTTTAATCCCAACGGTTAAAAGCCTATGTACTGTTTATCTCCTCCGTCGTACGAACAGCACTGTGCGCGCTCAGCCAACCACAGGCGCGTCAAGGCATGCGCGTATGGTGGCGCTTCTCCAGCTGGCTGAGCAAATACGCCAAGCCCCCCGACCTCTCTATATATGTTCTCTTTATACTTCTTCTTAATCATCACCTTCTTCTTCTCTTCAAAAAAAAACATCGTCATCACCACCAGCACAACGATCACTGCTCCGGCCAACTCCTTCTCCTCCCTAACCCTCTCGCCCTCTGCTACACACTATACGACTACCACGATGACTGCCTCTCTTCCTCCCTAACTCTCCTTGGCCGAAGACCAAGCTTCCCGTCTCCCCTTGTACATCGTCGACTTTCCATCGATAAGTTTACCAACGTCATCACCGACACCTTGCCTCGACCCAGGGCTTCATCAACCACCATGACAGGCCTCCCTAGGCACGCGCACAGCAACCCTGACAGACCGCGACAACTACATGCTGGTCGGTCCCTCGCGGTGCCACGTCACGCGTATGTCCAAGGTGCTGCAGCAGTGCGACGACTATCACACACAGCCGCCCGCGACCACCATGAGGTCGTGCTGCTCGACGCACCGCCTAGGCCACCCCTAATGTGTTTGCGTTGCCTCTGTCGCACGACGTAGACGATTCGTGCGTTTCGCACGGGTTTCCGTCGTGATGAGCGTAAAACTGAAGTCAAAATTATGCTTCATTACATCAACTTTGGACATATTTTTTGGAAAATCTGACAGCTCGATCGTCGATTTGATTCTTTTATCTCAATCTCTGTATATACCTCTTCGCTCACCTAAAATTTCAACCATTAATTCGATCGTTTGATAGATCAAAACTGGCCACCAAGTTGGTCGTTTAAATCATATTATTTTGGACAGTTTTGTGGATTCGTTTCTCTATCGTTGAAGCTTCAATTGTAGAACCACCAAGTCTGCAGCACATCAGGTATAACCACCTTCGTGCCGTAAAAATTTTAGCTTCATAGGATGTTGTTTGGTTGGTTGAAATCGACACCAAAGTTGGCCTCTCGAAACTATAATTTTCAACTTGTAAAATTCTAATTTTGAATCTGGGACTCTGTATTCTAGTTTTGACACCAATAGTTGACTCGTAGCATCGTTCTGCCTAAAATTCATATATAATTTACTGATTTTGGAGCAACGTGGCCCTGATACGCATTTTTGTATAAAATGGGTCTCTTTGTCCGAGTCAACGGGTCAATTTGAGATCGGCTCATCGAAATCCAATTCTGGATATACCATTGGGTTCGTATCTTCATTATGAACATGTTGACATATATTTTGCTAGATTTAGTGCACTTTGGCTCTGGCACATATTTTAGTACAAATCGGGTCCCAAAGTCCAGATGAATGGGCCATTTTGAGATCGGCTCATCGGAATCCAATTTCGGATATTCTGTTGGGTTCGTATCGTCATTATGGATCGTGGACATATAATTTGCTAGATTTAGTGGACTTTTATCCTGGCACATTTTTTCGGTGCAAAGTGGGTCCCACGACGGATATCATTTTGATCCAAAATTATCATTTTGTCCATGTGTCCAAATTGGACTTATGGGTAGGCTATTATAGCTAATTTGATCATTCTGGACATGTTGGTGATGTTTGTTTCATCATCTGACGAAGTATGTAGATTTTTCTTTATGTATCACCTTTAATTATAATTAATTCTTGTTATGTTCGTAATTCGAAATCCGTGCGTCAAAACTGAGATCAGTCGATTCCAGTGATCCCACATCGCTGAAATTGACAATGTGACCAGGTATATCGCCAAAATAAGATTGTTAACCTTGTGGTTAACCATTTTATCTCAATTTGCATGTCGTAGGTTTCGTTGTACGAATAACGAGACACGAACTTGATATTTTAAACCTACACCTTGCAATTCATAGTATTAGCAAATACCAATTATGGGGACTAGTGTGACCTAGTTCTAGGCAAAGTAATTAACAAATGTCACTACCACAATCCTAGATAGGGCTATTTTAGTCAATTTGTATTATTTATATTGCATGAGTAGTTATTTAAATTAATTATTGTGAAGGTTTCATTTATTGTTCCTTTAGCCTATTTATTGAAGCCTTGACTTGTGGACCCAATTAGACTAGATATGACCACTTGAGCCTACATTCTAGGATGAACACAACTAGCCACATTTAAGTCATGTTAAGTCTAGCTTTATAATGGAAATTAATCCAACACTTAGAGCACAACTAATCCTTTATTTAAGAGAGTGTTCATGACAACTTGAGAGATAAAATGGACATTTTAGAAAGGCTTTTAGGGCACCCTTCATGGCTGGTCATAAGAGGGTTTACTCCTTCTTCATTTCATTTAGAGCCCCCTTAACCCTAGGAGAAGCCCTCTTCAAGCCCCCTTCCGTTTCTTTCATTCCTACCATTAAAACTCCTCCAAATTCTCTCAAAACCTTCATAAATCTTCACCCTACAAGGCTAGAAGCTTGGAGACCAAAGAGCTCGTGAGAATGAGTCCAAAGGATAAAGAGATTGTGTCAAACTTGACACAAAAGCATCCCTAGAAGGTTTCATTGGGAATCCATCTCCCAATAGGTAAACCTTTGTCATTTTAGCATAGTTTGAGCTTCATTTTCATGCATGACACTTGTAGGAACACCCACAAGGACTAGGGGTACCCATGGGGAGATGAGCAAGGCTGTAATCCTCATTTTGGTATATTTTATTTGGAGTTTTTGTTCCATCCTTGGAGAAATTCGAGGAGAGCCCCCCAAGTGTTTGTCAAAATAACAAATAGACTATTTTTGCTATTTTTTTGTTTTGATTTCAGTTTTGAACCCTTGGTTGGCTTGGTGGTTCATTAGATAGGCATTTAAAGTGATTTCTAAGTTTACCTCACTAATGTGTATATATGTGTGTGTGTGTGTGATTTCTAAGTTTACCTCACTAATGTGTATATGTGTGTGTGTGTGTGTGTGTGTGTGTGTGTGTGTGTGTGTGTGTGTGTGTGTGTGTGTGCATGTTAATTTGTATTGGATATATATATATATATATATATATATATATATATATATATATATATATATATATATATATATATATATATATATATATATATATATATATATATATATATATATATATATGCAAGGTGTATTAGGGGATTTGTGTTCATTGTTTCTAGGTCTTTTGCCACTATTTTGATTTCAGTGAGAGTAGGAGTAGGATTTTAGAGATCCTACTGTCAAGAAGACAGTGATAGGAGGGGTGTCACCTAGTATCTTAGGCATTTCCTTTTAGTTTCAGTTGGTGATTGGTATGTGCTTGTGTCTTGTGTCAGTAGGTATCAGTGTATTGTGTCATTTGTGGCTAGTGTTTTAGTGCCAATGTGTGGCAGTGGGAGGAGTGTATTAGTGCAGTGAGGACTAAAATAGAGACTTCAGTCAATTAGGATATTCATCAGAGAGTATCCTAGTATAATGTAGTTTAGGTTAAGTGAGAGTGAGTGAAAGGTGTACATAGGTGTATGTGTCATAGTGTTGGCCATATTTGCCCAGTGAGTAGGCGGAAGAGCCCTAACAGTAGCAGCAGGAGCTACACTAGCAGCACTTGGCCATGGCAGGCCAAAACTTACCGTAGATAGGCCACACAAGACAGGCATTTGTCCATTTGGCCATCAAGCAGGTAGTGTCCGGCTATGACAGAGCAGTAGGCAATTGGCCAATATCCTGTGCTCGGGGACCCATTCAGGTGGTAGGGGCTTAGCCTCCTTGGGGCTTGAGTTTATTCACTTGTATAAGTGTGTGTGTGTGTGTATGTGTCATTTAGAGTTGGAGTGGAATATAAAATCAGTGAGTTAGTGTTAGTATCAGTTAGGATATATGGGGGTGAGTATCAGTCAGTAAGTAGCCCCTTGGGTTCGAGTGTAGGTGGTATCTAAGTGTTAAAGTAAGTATCAGTAAATTAGGAGTGTATATCAATGGACAGTGAGTATTGTTGTGAGGAGATGTGAGAGTGCCTTAGGCTTGCTGTTGCTTGTGCACTGCCAAGGAGGGGAATTGGGACTGTCACTGGCACTGTGAAGTGGGGGTCGAACAACGGCCATAAGCCATGATGTTTCCTGTTTTAGTATCAGTTAGCAATACTCAGTCCCCATTGTCATGTTCAGTCCCTTGCACTGCACTCTATTTGTGTATCAGTCAAGTGCAATGTACGTTCCATCCTTCATCTACATTTGTGTCAGTCCACCTAAGTATAGACTTGTCCAATCTTCCATTTCATTAATATTCAGTATAGTATGTGTCAGTGTGTGCCTTGGCTTGACCCTGGGTATATGCCTTGAGTAGCCTGTGGCAGCTTGGCCATAGGCCTATATACTGTTGGGAAATGCTTTGGCTTAGGCTTTAGGCCTTGCCTGCAGGCAATGCAGTAGCATTTGCCTTAGCAGCTTGTACTTGCCATTGCATTAGCTGCATTGGCAGCAGCAGCAGGAGATATACCCCTTGTTGGCTGTTGAATGGTTAGGCCATTTTAGCCTAGATTTTAAGTTGGGGTTTAACATATAAAGGGGTGGTGGAGTAGGCAATTGAGAGTAATACCTACTTGAGCCAAGGTAATTTCTAGTAGGTATATGGTTAAGGTAAAGAGGTTGGATAGGTAAGAAGTACCTAGGAGAGGTAATGAGTACCTAATCTATAGTCAAGATACCTATCTAAGTAATGTGGTTAGGTAAGGGTTGACACCCATCTAAGTTAGATTTGGGTGTTATTTAGATATGTAGGTATATCATATATAAAATATATATATATATATATATATATATATATATATATATATATATATATATATATATATATATATATATAAGATTGTTTCCAAAAAAAAAATATATATATAAGATAATGTTTAGGCTATAGGGTATATATATTATAACTAGGTAGGTAATAACTTTATTTAAGGTTAACCTAACCTAGGTTGACTTAATGACCAGTTGACCAAAAGTCAACTTTGAGTCAATATTGACCTAGAATGGACATAGATTGTATATCACACACTATAAAACCATGTTTACCACTATTAAACACCAACTAACACATGTAAATCTCATTTATAGGTCGTGTGACTCCACTTTGAGCCTCGATTCAAATTGACTGCTCAGGACTACAGGCGAGTACGTTCTCTGATAGTTTGTATTGCTTTGATACTTTCTATATCTATTCAGTTGTAGTGTTTTACTTTATTCCCGACACGAGGATACACGGACTAGTATACGTTGGATCCCGTCATGAGATGTTATTCCCGGTTAACCTGGTATATTGGTACTTGTTCGATATTGTTTCTTGTACTTGTATAGACACCAATTTGGGAGTTGGCTGGTGTAATGACCCGCTCCGCCCTAGCGGAACGTCGATTCAAACGGCAAGTACAACGACTCAAACGAGCCGTCGACCCAAAAAGTTGGCATCGACCAGATGAAGAATCGATGCAAGGCTTACATTGGCCCGTCAAGATGAATCCAGACTTAGACTTTCAAAGGCGCACTCGGAGTGTCGCTCGGCCGATGCGAACATCGCTAAGGTGGGTGGCTCCGATGAACCCGTCTTTGCTTAGCCTAGACACAAGCTTACGTTTATGTTCCTTATACGTTCAACAATGAAACAATGAATGGGTTACAACAATGGAACGGGAAGACTATCAACATAGTCGTTCCGAGTAGAGTATAACGATATTGAAAGACTATGGGACCGATGGGTCGCCAAGGCGACTCCCGTACGGGAAGTTGCATAATGAATGAATGAATCAACGAATGAATAAATGAATATGTGAATGAATCAATGAATGAACGAACAAGTGAAAGAAAGAAAAGAAGATTGAATAAAAGATAATAAGGAAGGAATGGTTAGCGACAGGTATGACGGGAACGTGCATCGGGGCTCGCTACCCGTACTGCACGGATGTCGTCGCCAACCTAGTCGATAACGTATTAAGGCTAAGGGTTAGCCTACGGCTCAGAGACAGCCGTTGAGTTAAAATGACAAATAAAACAAAATGGTCGTGGACACCTCCATCGTATACGGGGGAGAGACGAAATAAGGGATTTCTAGCGGCACGGTCAAGGTGTAGGACGTGCCGGTCCGTACGAAAATCAAAATTTGGCTTATGTCCATGGCCTGGGGGTGGGCTTGGCCACCCAAGAAGACGTAAGGCCGGGTATTTCAAAAGACTATCAGGGTGTACCAAGCCGCACGCCATGATAGGTGAGAAATTACCAAGGGGAAACATGTCCAAATTGGCTTGCGATGCCAGCGACCGATGCATATAGATTAAGTGGGCTTTGCTGGTGGCAATTCACGTGCAAGTCCTTGCATTGAAATCAAAGTAGTCTAAGTTAACTAAATGAAGTGCCTTCTGAACAGGCTTGAATATAACACACCAGATAATCGAGAGTACTTCGACAAAGGAGTTAGAAAATACGCCTACGACGTGCTAGGACCCGAGACAAGAACACGCCCTTGACATTGAAAGTTCACATGAATCACGTTAAGTTATTTCCTATGAATTGTTGACTAACTTGGTTTACTTTGGACAGGGAAGGCCGGACGGTAAGTATGGGTAAGTCGTGCATGTATTTCCATGTAACACATTGAATTTGGCAACACGAGATAGATTATGAAATATGCATGAAACTGATCCTAAGGCAAGATTAGAAAGATAATGAATGATAGACGGTACACGAAAGTAAATAGAACGTGTTTGGTAATGATAGCATTGTGGGCGAGCTAGCCTCCCCACCAGTGCATAACAATATACTGATAACCCTACAGTCTGCTTGCATGATGCAGGAGACGTCGTCGGGTGCGGAGCTTCCCTCGAACGTGCTAAGGCGCGGAGCTATCTCTGGAGCCTTGGAGCATTGTAAGGAGCGGAGCACCATATACAGGACATAATGTATCGGAACATCGCCATGAATCATTCCATGTTGTAAGCCACTTGGTACGCCTTTTATGTTTCAGAGAGAGAGAGAGCTTGAGCGATTTGTAATATCGGCCTAGCACCGCTGGTAAACTTCTTGAATATCAATAAAGAGTTGAATTCGCTTCAATTTGTGTTCATTTACTTTCCGCTGCAAATGGGGACACTCTGTGCGACTCTGTGGCCTAGCTCAAATCGGTCGTTTTTGGACTTAGCCTTGTACGGGCGCAACCTAGGCCCGTGCGGCATCACGCCTTAGTGAGGATGATCGCTCCTGCGAGAGCGAGGCATGACAAATTGGTATCAGAGCACGGCTTTACGTCCTTGGACTTCATTTCGATTCTCTCAGTTTTGAAAGCTCGTTTTGAGACAAAAGAAGTATACGCTCTCTCTCGTTGTGCCTTAGGATGTTCCATACAATAAGTCTAATATTTTCAAAAGCTCGTACAAGTACTCGGTTGAACGGGATCGATAGGCAAAGGCCTTTATGCCAAACTGCGACGGATTCGAGTTGGAAGGAACGCATGCTAAAAAGTTAGCAAACGCAAGGCATGCTGGAATAACCTTACGCTGACAATAGCGAACGAGTACGCGAGACCGAAGTATAGTTCGAACGGGATAGTTATACACACATGCCTTTTGGCTAAGTTATGTCGCGTGTCGCGCACCTCGACTTTTTGGTGCAATCGAGTTACGAGCGATATCAAGTACCGCTCGATCGATAACGAAGCTACACTTAGAGCGTATATCGATAGGAATGCAATCAAACTAACGCTTAGGCATGCACGGAAGATTGATTTAGATTTTGAGTAACGGGCGAACGCGCGATTGAACATATCAAAAGGGAATCGAATGATCATTTGAGGATTTGTAGAATGACTTGACCCCGAGTGGTGTATTTGATAGGTTCGAAAAAGAATAAGAGTGAGTGTCAACGACCAATCGAGTGGCTCGAACCCTGAGTGGTGTATGGACGTTATAGAAAATTGTTCGAGCAAAACTAAAGGATTTACGGGTAGAACGAGCATGTCGGCAAGCGATGATATCGCACAAAGCCTTAGAATGAGTAACGCTTAGTTGGTTTCAACTTCGAGAGTCTCAAACGAGATATCGTTCGGACGATTTAAGAATGCATAATGTGAATCATGAAATGAATGGAGGTCTTGGTCGAGGAAACATAGAAGATCGTGTATGCGATTTTGAATTTAGTTGAATGGATTGAAACATGAGTTAAGGCAAATTACTCATGGACGAGATCGAGAATAGCATGGTCGGAAGATAGCGTGCATAGGAAACGTTGATTTGAAGATACGAGAATGACTAAGGAATTGAAATTGATGTTGCTCGATAAAGAGTTAGCACGCGACAATGTGAATTAAGGAAATTAAGTTGTACGACTTGGAATTCGTTGCAAAAGGAAGATCGTCAGGTTATGTACATCATCGATGGTATTGAGGCGTATCAAAGATTGACGTACGATAACTCGGGGGTACTCTGATTCGATGAGTGATGATCGTGTTAGAAGTTATTATTTTGAAGGATGCTATGTTGGAAATGAATGTTTGGAATGAGGAAGGAAAGTGACTTGATTGTTCGGTGATAACCACAACGACAACGATCTTATCTTGCGCGAGCGCAACTCCAGCCCCACACTTACGTCACGTCGAATTTGGGACGATCGTTCCGCGTGAGCGTTGGCATGGTGATTCATGTCCATCGGGAATGGTCGAACTCAAAATATTATGACATGACAATTTTGATTGCTTCGACTTGTGGTTTGAAGCGAAGGTGAATTCGAGGATTGTTAGGACTTGCGATTGAAGAATACGAAAACTTGAGGATTGAGTAGACCCAATTTGCGTATCGAAAATAAGCAAGTCTAGACGCAACGCAAGAATTACGTCCTGATGAGGACGATTATTCTGCAGGAATATTGACATGGTGATTCATGTCCGCCGTAGATAATCAGACTTGCGTGAGATCGAGGCACAACATATTGCAAGGCTAGACGACCTTGTGATCGACTACGTGAATTGGATAGGTGGATTGTATCAAACATACTTGAAGAGATAGACTACGATAATTGTTTTTGCGGATACACGATTTGATTGAGGACAACCTATCGTAGGATGACTTTCCTAAACGAGCTCGAACTTGGAACGGAGAAGATGTTGATGCGAATAGGGTGAATGCTGCTTGATATTTAGAAATTTGAGCGAAACGAACTTGGGTAGAAACTTTCTTACAAACGAACAAATGGTTTGACCATAGGATTTGGGACGAGCGTCGTGCAACGGCCTTGCATGATGAGCCACGGACTTGACTTGTACCTATGACCTTGTGAGCTGACCTAGCGGATAGGCAGACGACCCTATGCCGAGTGATTGAACCTGTGTTATTTACGTTATCGTCTGGACGGACGATAGACTTGGGGCAACTTAGAGTAAGACGTGGAACTGGGGATGTGCGTGAACGACGGCGAGATTGGCTCCAAACGAAGTGAATGATAGGAATGGATGATGTGCAAGTAAAGTTGGAATAACGAATTGAATCATTAATTGGAAGACGTACTCGGTGACAGTGCGATACTTGATCTTGAATTGGACGGAAATTACTTAGACTTGGTCGACCCCGCTAGGAAGAAATCGTATTGATTTTATTGACAAGAGCGCTTGAGAAGCGAATCGAATCATCTCGAGGACCGAGATAAACGATATGTGATACACACATGAGTTCGGTTTTAAATCGAAGTTAGCAAAATGATCGACAAATCGAAACTATCACGAGTAGCTTGTCCGACTTTGCTAGTCGCTAAGCTTGGTTGAAATGTACGTATTCGGGGACGTCTTGAATGCGTGCACTATCCAAACTCAGCGATATGATGAAATCGAATGCAGCTGCAAGTGGGTATTGAGATGCGCATGAATGAATGAGTGAGTTTGCCTCAGCTTACGTCTCTCGTATTTGATAATTTACAACGCACCTCTGTTAAACCCATTATTTTGTAATTTATTATTAAATAATGTTTTGGTATTATTAGTATTTCAAAAATATTATTATTATTATTAATATTACATTTATTAAATATTTTTGAGTGAAAAATGATTTCGAAAATATTAATAACAGGGCTTTTGATTTTCGGACCCAGACCCGATTTCGAGCCCAGACCCAGGTCCGAGCCCAATTCCTTCTCTATTAAAAACCTGATTTTTAGACTTGGTTAAATCTTCAAAAAAAAAAAATTTACTTTGTGCTGGCCCCGAAGGACCGGCATTTGGAGTACGTGACTTTTTCCCTCCCCAACTCATTCTCCACCATACGTTTCCCAACGTTACAACCCAACTCTTCCACTTCCTCCCTCTTATAACTCTCCACAGCATTAAACCCCACTCTCCCCTTTATTACTCAGCACTTTCCCACTCTCCCACGATCTGTCATTCCTCACCGAGAGAACAAATAATTCTCTTCCTCTCTCCCTTTCCTTTACACCCAGTACCCCCCTTAGCTCTCAAACTAACTCTCTCGTCCCACTCTTTCCTTTCTAGAACAGAAACCCTAACCCTCTACCTAACCCCCAAGCCATCTCCGGCCACTCCTCCCGAGCTCAGCGCCCTCCCTCGCGCCTCCGGCCATCCGCGCGTGAGCCATCTCTGGCAACCTCCAGCGCGCACGGCGAACCCCTCGGCCGCACCCTCTCCCGCGGACCCCCAACTCCGCGCCCCTTTTCCGGCCAAATCCGCCCCGCCGGCGCCTCCCCTGTCCAGCGTGCGACCCCGCACGGCTTCTTCTCCGGCGAGCCTGACCGGCGTGCCACCCTAGCCGCGCCACCCCGCTCCCCTTCGCCCTCCTCGCGGCAACCCTCTGGCCGCCGACGCCCTCCCGACGAAACCCCGTCGTCGCCCCTCTCCTGCGGGTCCAGCACTTCGCGGCGCACCCCGCTGTCCAGATCCACGGATCTCCGGCCAACCACAGCGGAACCCCGCTGACCAGTTCTGTCCGCCTCTGCGCTGCCCTTGGCGGAGTTCTCCTTGCTGTCCGCCGACAGCGCTGCTCTTCGCGGCATTTCTTTTCTGGCCAGCGTGCCTATTCTGGACTTTTTTGGCGTTTTTGACGTCGACGTCGCCGCGGGATTATTATTCTTTCTTTCTATATCATCTGAGAGCTCTAGCCGAGCACCCCGAGGTATAAATCTCTGCCCCGTTGCTTTTATTTTGCGGTAGTCTATGATGATATCGGTCCCCGGTTTCCCTTTGGGAAATCCGGTTAGCTACGTAGTAGATTCGGTTAGCTACGTTAGCTTTGGTGTGGTTGGTTTGCGAGATTTTTGTGATGTGGGTGCTGAGATTTTTATGTTGTTGGTTGATTTCGGATTTTCCGAGTATTTCGGGAAGGTTCTGGTGGTTGAGAAATTATTCGGTGGTTATATTTTCGGGATTATTATTTTGGTTGGAAATTACTCGATGGTTATATTTTCGGGATTATTATTTGGTTGGAACAATTGCAGGTTTTTGTGGCGCATTTCCCAGTTTTGGGTTGTCCCGAAATAGAGGAAATGCTGCCCAAATTTTTATAAAACTTTATTTAATTTGATTTCAAAATCGGTTTTCGGAAAAATGAATTTTAAAACTGATTTTCGGGCGACGACCGTACCGGTCTGTGGGCCCTAGCGAAATACAAATGCACCGGTCCGACCGGGCGTTATGGTATTAGCTGGATTTTGATGATGGACCGAGTCTGAGACTCCAACTTTTATTTTTAAATTATTTAATGTTTAGGTTATTTATTATAGTTATTTAATTACTGTATTTTATTTAGTAACTAAATCGTTTCCTCTTATTTCATGTAAAAAGAATTGTACCGGGCATAAGCCCATGACTCTAGGATGATTAGCTGTGCCCATGTATTGTTTAGCGTAGGTTTTACTTTATTTTCTGGGTGGATGTTGATCTTGGGTGGTATTTTGATTAGACGTATAATCGTAGTTAGAGCGTAATCATATAATTAATTAAGAATTAAATAAATAGATAAAATATTAGTAAATAACTAGTTCATGATTTATCACTATAAGAAACTATATTTTTATAAATATATTACAAAAACACAAAGTTTTCCAAAGTTAATTGGTCCTTGTTATTATTTCCAAATAACCAAATTAATCGGTTTAATCAACGCACGTAGTTGCGACGTAATCGTTAGCTGTTTATTAATACAACTTAAAACCTGACTAGGACTTACTACTAGAGATTGCAACTAGCACACTTAGCCTGGTTATTCAAGGTTCTAAGTCGAGTTCTCAACTGTAGGAACTCGAAGATACACCTGACGTTCCTCCTCGGTACCGACTCGTCTTTCCAGTCATTTAAAACAAGGCAAGTTTCGAACTGTGTATTCCTGTATTTTATTTAGTAAAGTTAAGCTGCATGTTAAACCATATTGCTGGCACGGAACTCTATCATAGGGTTTAACTACCGACTGAAACTGTTACTGAATCTGGGACTGGAGGAATAGTGTAGACGTTTATGACCAAAACCTCTACTGAACTGACTGTGTTAGCTTACCTCTCTCACACACGGGGATAAGCCATATCGTATCGCTAGGATACTACTGATCAACCCAAGCCGGTAATAGACGTTTGCATATTCAAAACACACTGAACTGTTTTAAACTGCTGAAAATATTATTTTAAACTGTTTACCCTGCACTTTCCAATTACTATTTAAATTATGAGATGCATATTTCGTTCTTGCTCCCTCCTGACTGGAGACAACATTTTAGGTAACACTGAGGATGAGGAGCTATACTATAATAGCTATTACAACCCGGTTCTCTACCCTACGACGGTATCGGAGCCGTCTTTGGAGGACGCTGATCCTAGGACTGCTGAACCTGATGCTTAGATAGTTTCCCTTTCTGCATTTTCTTTTATTTGGAGTTTGTAGTTTTCTTTCTGCATTTCCCTTCCAGTTGTATTTCTGAATTTTTATTAAACAAAGTTTCAATTCCGAATAGAACAGTTGTGACAAATGTAATTGTGTTGTTGTGAATACCTGCAATGGAACAGCTTACTGCCGCCGTCTCACCACGGTGCAGGCTGGGCATGGTCCGGTTCGACCCATTAACTTGGGATCAGGTCGTGACATGTTTTTTGTGGTGGCCCATGCAGGTCCAAACAACAACTTAGGAAAATATACCTAGAAACAATTAGAATACTAGAACATTGATTTGTCACGACATAGGTCCGATTTATATATAAATAAATATTTTGCTTGATTATAGACCGGTAGGCTACCTTGCTTATGTGTGCGTCCTAAACCTTCCAGAGAATGACCATTGACAAGACCAATCCTGCTGGCGATGAGGTGTTATCTCCGGATCATACCCCATCTCCTCAACCAAGTCCAGGGTCTTTTTCCTCGCGGCTGATTGACCGTCCCTATAATGCATCCAGTAAAGTTTTCACTACACTGACGATTCATACCTTTTCTCAAACTGAGTGGCATTTCCTTGGGGAAGTACCCACTTCTGTTGCTCCACCAGTACCAGCAAACACTTTCCAAATGGTTGTCCTATTTCAAGAAATCCTGGAGTTCCAAAAAGCTCAAGATGAAGTCCAGCAGGAACAGATATCACGAGAGAAGACATGAAGAACGTCAATGATGTAGCCTTAGTTATCTCCAACCAAGTTAGAGCAGAACCTTGTCCTAGGAAGGATACCCCTGAATCTAGAAGATATTTGGGTCCCATCAAGTACTCTACTTTCCGGCAGCCTTGTCGTAAGAAGCTATGGGCTTGTAACCTACTGCAAGAGGCCTGGTCTTCTAGCTGTTAGTGGTCGCAAGAGATTGGGACAATGTTTGGCATGTGGATCTGCTGAACATCGGGTAAAGGACTGCCCCTTATTTTTCTACAAACCAGAATACCTATCCCAGCAACACCTGTTAGGCCACAACCTAGGGACCCTCTTTCTATCCAGCAGACCCTGCCCCTTACAATAAGGCATGATACATACTCGAGGTTCATAGGAAAGGAAGCAGTTGGAGACTGCTCATGCAAGAGCCAGGACCATGAAGAATAGTACCTAGAATCGCTGTATAGTATCATCTTTTTGGAAGTTGTAACAGGATGTCCTTAGATCAATCATAAGAGTTTTTGCTGGAATTTTCCACATGAATAGAAGTTTTGTTACACCCTTATGGCAGATGTTTTTCCTGATAGTCTCCCCGAATTATCCCAGATCTAGACATAGGATTCACCCCTGACCTAGTCCCCGGCTCTTTTCCTAAATTCTAAAGGATGTTACAGAGTCAACCCGAAGGTGGCCAAGAAGATGAAGGACCAGATCAATGAAGGCTCTAGGATTTATTCAGAGTGGAACTTTACCTTAGGGAGCACCTATCTTGTTTTTGCCCAAGAAGGATGGAACAACGGATGTGCATCGGTTACCAGACACTAAAGAACAAGTACTTTCTGCCCGGATCGAGGATCTGTTTGATCTGGTTGTGTGGAGTTAGGGTGTTTCGAAGTTTGACTTAAGATTTGACTACCATCAAATCAAAGTCAGGAAAGAGGATATTTCCAAGACGGCGTTCAAACACCAAGTATGGATAGTTTTCTTTGGTCAGGACGTTAGACTGACAAATGCTTCTGCTGTGTTCATGAATCTCATGAACAGAGATTTTCATGAGTATTTGAATCAGTTTATCTTCTCCATAGATAACATTCTGATATATTTGAAGACTGAAGAAGAGCATGAAGAACACCTGAGGAAGTTTTGGAAACTTTGAGGAAAAAGAAATTTTATGGTAAGTTATCTGAACGTGGATTCTTGACAAGGTGGACTTTTGGCCATGTTGTCAAGAGAAGAAATTTCGATAGAAGATAGCTGTTGTTGAAGAATGGTATACCCCAAGTTCAATTTGAAAGATTCTTGAACTTGGCCGGCTA
>JANAVB010024163.1:0-32500 GCA_029216955.1 Iris pallida
TTCGTAGGTCTGTCAAAACGGGCCTCCACCTGCTTCTGTTATTGGCTGCTGAGGGCTTAGATGACCCTCCTCAGGGAAGGTGCTAGGAGGCACTACCTCGGTGGTGGCTTCGCCGGACTGGGAGTTTTGTTGTGCACATGTTTGCACTGGAAGTGCCTCTTTGTGAAGAAGAGACGGTACGGCAAGACTTGATCTTCCTGCCTTTTGATTTGGAGGTAGGGCGTACCTCCGATTGAGTCACCTCGGAGACGAGGTCGGGGTGAACCTAGAGGACCTCTCTCGAGATGTGGTGAGCGGGGTGAGTCCACTCACATTGTCACGGGTAGGTGGTAAGTTTACCACCTCCATTGTCGCCTTAGGATGGGGACGACGCCATCTTGTGTGGTAGTTGGCGGCAAGGTGCCGAACTGAAGCGAAACACATTGGCTGACACGTCTTCTCTTCATAGTCGACAGAGATTACATCCGCATTGATCATGCGCTGGATGTAATTCTTGAGGACGTAACAGTCCTTGGTCGGATGTCCGACAAACCGATGGTAGTGACAGTACCTCGGGTTGTCCACTTTCTCGACTTCATCGGGCCGTTTTGGGTCCGGTAGTTTGATCTTGTCACCCTGCTTCAGTATCTCAAAAAGTTGCAGGGTGTCGTCATCATTGAATGAATAAACCTCCTTGGGTCTCGGTGCCAGTGGAGGTTTCTGAGTAGGCGCAAATGCGCCTTTCGAGGCATTAACAGTCAATGCCTGTTTCCCCTTTGCTTCTCGTCCGGAGCTGTTAGTTGCGGACTTTTTCCCCTTATCGTCGAAGGCGGGGAAGCTGACACCCAGAAGACGTGCATTGGCCGCCTTCTTTTCTGCAGCTTCAGCTTCGATGATCAGGGAGCTCCAGTCAGGAGGGGGAGTAGAGTTGAGCCAGAGTTTCACTGCAGGCAACATGTTCATGCTGCAAGCGGAGAGGAGCGCATGTTCTGGCATGCCTGGAGGTAGCCTGAAGCAGGCCTATCGGAAGCGTTCGATGAACACCCGAACCGTTTCCTTTTCCTTCTGGCGTATCTCTATGAGAGACGCCATCGTCATGTCTTTTTCGCCGTCATAGAAGCGGTCGAGGAAGAGGCGCGTCAGGTCGTCGAAGGACGATATGGAATTGTCGGGGAGACTGCAGTACCAGTCATACGCCACCCCTTTCAGGGCCCCGACAAAGATACTGGTGAGGAGCGCGTCCTCATTTGGAAGATGCCCTGTCTATGACTGGAAGTACGTCAGGTACCATCGCGAAGAGTCCTTCCCGTCGTATGGGGTGAGTGTTTGTGGTTTATACTTTGGGGGATAAACCACCTTGTTCCACTCGAGGGGATAAGGCTGGGGAATGCCTATCTTCTGACGTTCCTCTTGCCTGTTCTTGGACTCGAAGCGCTCCCGCAGGTCTTTGATCATTTCGACCACATCCTCCGTAGAGCTAGGAGTCGGGGAAGGAGGTACCATCTGGATTGGAGCGTTTGAGGGCTCCGAGGTCCGAGGTGCTTCTGTATCCGAGGGCGCCCGTTGGAGGGGCACACTCGACTCCCCATTAGCTCCTGGGTCAGGACCAGTTGAAGGTGTCCTGATCAAGGCCGACCGCATCTCAAACACTGCTTGAGTCAGTGCTTGCATAGAGGCAGAGAGGGTATTGAGACCTCCCTCTAATGAGTCTATGTGCTGGACTATGCCCTGTGACGGCGCATCAGACTCGACATCATCCCCAGCCATGTATACTGTCCTGACACGGCCAGGAGTGGATGGATGGGTTGAGGCTTCGCTTTCGGCCTCACTCTCATGCGGGGGAGTTACTTCTCCTGGTGTTTGGCCACCCCCAGCCACATTCTGGAGTTCATCTTCAATAGGCGCATCTGCAAGGGTCTGATTGCCCTCAGCTCTGTCTTGAAGGACCTCTTCGTTTCCAGAACTACCCCCGGCGGTGTCCTGGAGGACATTCTCATTTTGAGGG
Organism: Iris pallida; assembly: GCA_029216955.1. Lineage (NCBI taxonomy): Eukaryota > Viridiplantae > Streptophyta > Magnoliopsida > Asparagales > Iridaceae > Iris > Iris pallida. The sequence continues at coordinate 1,985 of JANAVB010024163.1, forward strand.
GCATCAGGGAGACTAGCCTCGCCTTGATGATGAAGATCTGCCGCAGCTGTACTTTGGACATCTTCGTCTTCGGAAGGAGGCTCGACAAGGGTCTGGCTACCCCCAGCTTCCTCCAAGAACTTCTTCCTCGACCGAGTGCCTTCAAACACTCCAGAGGTCGAGACAGCTGCCTTGTTTTTCCTCGGCTGGCTTTTGGATGAGGACGAGGAATTAGCAGTCGGCCTCCGGATTGATGAGGAGTTGGAGATCACATTGTATGAAGCAACCTTTGGTTCCTCTTCTGTTGACACCTTCGTCCCAAGGCGACGTCGGAGAGGTGTCGATGATTGCAGCCGTTGGAAGACCGATTGTCTTGGTGGAGCTGCCGCCTTGCAACAGCAGTTGATGGTGACCACCACACAAGTATGCCCCGTGAGAGGCGCATCGTGCTTGTTGGTCGACTCTCCTGACCGGCGCTTGTGAGTGATCACGTTGCGCAGGTCATTGGAGGAGAGTGGTGCCTTCACACCCCCTTCAGACGTATGGCAAGGCCAAACGTCGGGGTGGTCAGGTGAGTGCTGCGCCCCCTGATCTAATACCAAGCAGGCATCACGATCAGTAGTGGGGGAACCACAACATTTGAAGTGACTTGAACGAACCTCAAACGCACAACCAGAGGAGGCGCGGGAGTTCAAGACCACCGAGTTTACCTTACTCGACTTGGTTGTGCACGCAGTAGATGCGCCCAAGCGAGATGAGGACTTTGAAGATCGACTCGTTGTTGGTACAGAAGCACCTGAGTCAACCTTGTACAGCTTGCCATCGGCAGCGCGCGTGATCGTAAGCGCGTGCCTCTGGCTTGCTGCTAGCATAGCACTTTTATGGCGCATGGCCCGTGCCGCCTTGGATTTCTTCGTACTAGCCCACTGGGGCGCATAGTACTCAGCATCCAACTTCTCCTCGCCATTACAGCGAGTGAGTCTGTTAAAGACAGAGGCTTTTTGTGGCGCAACAGAGGTGATGTGCGGGGCATTGGCTGCGCCCCTGCTCCGTCGACGCATCTTCCTCGCCTGAGAGGGAGATAGCTAGGGAACGTGGTCGGCCGCACGCTTCCCCAAGAGATGCGCCGCATCGGTGGACGCACCTTGGTTGCTGAGAACGTCAGCAGGAAGGGAAGGCTGGATTGCTGTATCCCCATCAGTGGTGGTGCCCGAGGCGTCGACCTTGTGCACCCAGGCCGTGCGGATCTTCTTCGGCTTTGGCAGCCACTTCGAAGGACTCGCACTTCCTTCAGAAATGAACTCCTCGTACGCCTGTTGATTGAGGCGCACGACCAGCATCTTGTGGGAGGAGCCCACCTTCACGTCGTCGGCCTGTGACACGACTTTCTTGGAAGAGGAGAAAGAAGTCCCCAGCAGAGTCGCCAGCTTGTTTGTCATTAAAATTGTTTGATTGAAAACTTTAATACAAACAGAACAGTGTTACAATGTAGGACTTAGATGTAGTCCTAAGAGTACACTTTTGTTTAAGCTGGGTCCTTAGTGCCAATGGAGCGAGTGGTAATACGTTGACTCCGTTGACGGGCTGACGACGGTTATCGGTTCTCTGAAGGTGTGGATTGCTCTGGGTGCTGGAGCTTGCTGAGAGGAGGAAGACGTTGAGTGTCTGTATCTGCCTCTCTGATGATTCCTTGTATGTTCGTTGTGGATTCTGTCTGTGTGTGAAGAAGACGATCCTTCTATTTATAGATTTGCAGGCTGGCTGCTCATGCGTGCATGTAGGATGCGTCGGTGTGGGGACGCCACGTGGAGGTTGCTGATGGAGGCGCGTAGATGATGCACCCTGATTAAGGGGGAGAACTCTTCATACTGCTGCTGTGAGCCGGCACGTAGCAGAGGAGAAGATCTTTCTGTTGCTGAAATCTTGGACGAGTTGAGTCAAAGGATACGTGTCATCGACCCATGGCTCGAAGATCTCGGATTTGGTGGGGGGAAGTAATCTGGTGAGCTGCGCCTTGATTGGGCGTAGGAGGAGGCTGCGGCTCATAACCTTTAGGGGTTACAAACTGTTTAGAGCGCATGGCTTTTGAGGCGCATGCAGGCGACTTTCCTTCTGTCTTTCGGGATCAGAGATCACTCTGGGGCGCATGGCTTTTGAGGCGCATGCAAAGCTTCAACTGGAGACTCTTCTTCTGTCTTTAGGGATCAGTGAAGGGTTTGAGGCGCACGGCTTTTGAGGCGCATGCTGGTTTGGACGCATGGCCGTAGAGGCGCATGGCGATTTGGACGTATGGCCGTAGAGGCGCATGCAGATGGCCACGTGGCAGTAGCCGTCGGAATAGAGTCATGATGATGCTGACGTTGCCGACGCTTCGTTCTCTGAAAAAGCTGTCAACTGTTCAGACTTTGGGAAGCGTGCTGCCAACTCTGGTGTCAGATCAGCATTTAATGTTTGTGACGTTCGATGGACAGCTGAGTGGGCACATTGGTTGGTGTTCCACTCGGTATAGAGATATGAGGGGGGCGCATCCTCTATGATGTGCCGGGTACTGTAGGATGCGTCTGTGTGATGTGCCTGATGCTGGAGGGCGCGTCCGTGTGATGCACTGTTTGGCTGGCGCATCCGACATATCCTTTTAATGATGCGGCTGTCTCGCTCCTCGAGTGCTATAAATAGCCGTTTGGCTGAATTCGAGGCGTCCGGTTCATCCATTTAATGCAAATTCATTGCACAGAATTCGGAGAGTCATCCACTTGGCACATGGGTTTGATTTGTCCAGCCTATAAATAGTGGCATGGAGAGAAGGTTTGCTCCTCGTTCCCTCTCGTACTTCCAACATGAACTTGGATATGCGGGTACATTCTGTTGATGAAGTGCTCCCGAGGGTGAAAATGAGACGTCGTGTTGTCTTCGATGCACTTGAAGGTGACTGTTACATCCAAAAGACGGAGTCGAGGGCTTCTGAGGCAGGCGGAAGGTGCCTGTTGCATCCAAAGATAAGGATGTTCGGGCCTCGTCTTCGTTGTTCCGGAAGAGCCGTAGATCGGAATGGCGGTGCTAGGTTCTCTTTTCCTTCAAAGTGGGTGCCGCCCACTTTGATTGTGTTGAAAGCTCCTTGTGCCATGATTTCGATCACGATCTTCCTTGGTCTTTGGAGGCTCTTTCGAAGCCTCCCCTGGCCACAGCTTTGCCGTGCTCTTCTCTTCCTTGGTTCCAGCCAGAGGGTTAAATGCTTTGTGTAATCGAAGCACTTATCAGGTGACCCTGGCTGGAAAAGTAGCACATAAATGGGCTCTACTCGGCCAGGTGAGCCTGGTTGGAAGAGTTGCACATGACTGAGCTGCTGAAGGGATGCACATAACTGAGCTGGATGCACATAACTGAGCTGCTGAAGAGATGGTGGGATGCGCCTGGCTGGAGGCGCATGGCATCTGCTGCGCCTAACTGACAGCACATGGTGACTGCTGCGCCTATCGGAAGGCGCATGGTAGTTGCTGTGCCTATCTGGAGGCGCATGGTGGCCGCTGCGCCTATCTGGAGACGCATGGTGGCCGCTGGCTGTAGATCTAGGATCTTTTTTTTGTAGAAATTCTCCTTTGTACAACCTTTTCTAGCCATGTAATAGACTTTTATATATAAATAAAAAGTCCTTCTTCGAATGGCTTATTTGATTTTGCTGTCTGAGTTCTGGCGCATATAGTGCCTGGCGCATGGGCTTTCTGGCTGTGAAATTCCATGCTTCTACACTATTTAGCCAGGGCCCATGCGTAGGAAGGATTGTTCTTAACAACATTTCCTTAGAACGGTAGGCTACCCTATCCGTTAGGTACGAGTACTTTTGGTTTGGGTACTTGTATCTGACCGTGGCTCGGAACAATAACTTGTCGCAGATTAGTTCGTCACATCTTGTCCTTGTTTGGTTGTAGGTGTGACTTACTACTTCGATGAGAAGGTATTTATCCTTGTTGGGGTCCGGATACCATATCGGATTCTTAGCATGGAAAGATACGTCGTCGTGAATTAGTTTACCATCTCCTGTCCTTGTTTGGTTGGGAGAATGGTACGCTCGTTCAGTTGGTGCGTATTGGACCATGTTATAAATTCGATTTACTTATTTATTGAGCAATATTTATTCAGTTTATATGGCATATTATTATGTGTCTTGTTACGTCCCTCTGAGGACCTGGTTGTCTTGCCAGGTGTGTGCTATTGTTTTTTGCAGGTTCTTTAGCTCTAGCCGTGATCTTCGCTATTTCTTCGAGGATGATTGCCTCGCCACTCATTTCATTTTCTATGTACTTTTCTTTATTTGGTTGGTAGTAGATTTGTCTCCGCCCAACATATTGTATCAAGACAAATTTATTCTCATTATATGATCTTTTATTCATTTATTTTGTGTGGATGAGATTAGTTATGGTTCTACTGCATTTTACAGCTTATGTATTTATACGAGGCTTCCATATATTGGAGTATACTTCGTATGAATACAGCTGGCATGTCTACGTTCCTAGTCCTATGTATTTTAGGACTGGGGCGTTACATATTTTTGTGGTGGCCTACGCAGGTCTAGACAAATTGTTTGGTTACTTTACCGTACCAAGCAAGCCTGCGTATAGGATTAGAAGTCTAGGATCTCATCCACATACTTGACCTCTTTCCTTAATTTTATCTACCGTTTGACTCATCAATTGCATCTTGCTTGATTCCTTCTATCATTATCCTTATCTTCCCTTCGTGCTTGCTAGAGATTGACCCTATTAGTTAGCTGTCCCGAACACCATAGTTTAATCCTTTTTAAGTTGGGTAGAATGCCTTATGACCTAGCAACCCCTTTGTCCTTGCGACCTATCTTAGCAAGTCTACTTAGATTCTAGAAATTAGAAGACCATAACCCATCTAGTCAACCAAGGACTTGGACAAGAAGACTATAGGACGACGGTATGACTTAGAATCATTCCGCCTTCTTTAAATCTTAAAACTCTCGTGCCTATGTTTTTACCACGTTGACTAATGTTGCAACTATAATCTAGTTTTACAAACTCATCTATTTATCGAGTTTGTTCGTGACTTATGCTATTGAGCGGCCGCTCACTAACATATTGTCTAATCAGAACCGGTGCATGATGGTCTAATCAACCAAGTGCACTTTGGTTCGCTTTTGTCTATTATTCTACGTGGATGGAACATAGTTAAACTTACCCTAGAATCCATCCACGACTGCCTTGACAATTCCTTTGAAATTATTCGATCGTCATTGAATCACGTATTTCGTATTCGATAACGCCTCCTTCGAACTCTATATTGCTTCACCCTCACCTATTTAAGAAGGACGAAAGCGTTATACTAGAACTCCCTCTAGCCTTCCTACCAATTATGACCGTTATCACTCAAGGTTGCTATATCTTCATCCTAAACTCCTCGCCCTCCTTCTCGGCCCTATAATTATTGTCATGACCTTCTAATCGAGTAAATCTAATTCATTCTCTAATCGTGCCATCGACCTACTCTCAAGAGACCATAACTTTAAGGTCTCTAAATTATTTTATTTTACTTGAACCCATACTATTCTTTATTGCGCATCATCTTAAACATTTCCTTCTTGCGTTAATCCTTGACTATCTTCGCCTTATTGAAATCGCGATGCTAATGGAAGTTTTCATTAAACGTCGTTCCTTTGTCTCGATTTGACCGTGCTTCCTCACCGATACCCCCTACGCCTTTTACCCCCTACTAATTCTTAATTTCGAGAACAAAATTTCTTTTAAGTTGGGTAGGATGTAAAACCCCTAAATTTCTACTATATTTTTTATTTATTTATTTATACGGATTTAAAAATTATGTATTGTACGTCGCGTAGTCGTATTTTACGTCGCGCACGAAAATTTATTTTTCGTAGTTGCTCGTCGAGTGCGAATATGTGCGAGCGTACATATTTTAGAAAAATATTTTTTTCTATTTTAATATATACTTTCAAAATTTTATAATTATTATTCTTGCTATAAAAAGCCTTTTGTTTCTAAAAAAATTATTAATAATAAATAATATTTTGTATACTAGAAAAGCCTAATTATGTAAAGGATATTTGTTGCATATAAATATTTTGTTATTTATTTATGGGTCTATTCTAAATAAAAATATAATTTTCGAAATTTATTAATAGTAATATTTTATTGTTCAAAAAGATATTTAAAAATATTTATTATTTTCGAAATTATTATTATTGGTATTTTGAAAAATATTTTTTGGAAGTTATTTTGGCCAATTAAATCTTGATTTAATATTTGGAATTATTTAAATAGATTAAACTAATTTCTATATTTGTAATTTGATCATTTGATTTGATTTTAAACTAAAATGATATAATTTAAATAGGATTTATATTTGGATTTGGATTAGAATTAAATAGATTAATTATTTATTTTGGGTTTAAACTATTCCTAATCTTATCCAAATTGGGAATTTCCACATCCTATAAATAGGCAGGTACTCCTCCAACATTTTGATCATCCACAAATTCCTCCACACAAATATTTTCCTCAACCCAATGGTGCGTGCCCCGTGTCCGTGTTCCATCGTCCAAATCTTATTCCATTAGTTTACATGTACATTATTCATCTCCTTCCCCGTGTCGGACATACCCCGACATCAATAAATTCCTAAACCATAGTCCCAAAATCCTAACCGCTACCCCGATCCCCCTTCACCCCGTCACCACCACGCCATTATCGCCGTCACCAGACACGACCGTCCTGACCACGGCCGCACCCAATCACCACTCCGCCAGCCTACACCACCACCGACAACATCAGTACCAACACCATCATCATCGGCACCATCCCGACACTCCGGCCAGACCAGCCTATCACCACCTCCTACCGACCCCGTCAATACCAACCACAGCCACCTACGACACCATCACCGACCGCCTCCACCCGTGGCAACCGCCACCGTCACCATTATCAGAACCCGACCGTCGACGACCACAGTAAAGAAAAAGGGATAGGAAACCAATTTAACCCTAACCTAACATCACACCCACGGCCATAGCCGACCCACACCGCCGCCACGGCATAACAACCACCACCACCAGCAAGAATTGGAATAGGGAAAAACCCTTACCTGCCTCGACCCGCTCCGCCGACCTGACTCGCAGCTGGCAGTCGCCGAGTCGTCCGCCTGGCCTCCTTCTCCGGCGAACCCTGTCGACCAATCAGTCCTGACCGCCTCCGCGGGGTGCACCACCGCGCGCCCCACCGCCTGGAAACTACCGCGCGTGCGCTGCTCTCCCCGCGCGCCGCCGGACGCCTCGCCCAGCGCGCCATGCCGCCGTGGCCGAAACCGTCCACCGAAACCCCTTTTCTCCTCCCCGCACCTCCGGTTTGCCACCGCCGCCCGGTCAACCCACCTCATTTCGTCGATGCCACCGGGTCGAGCAGGGACACCGTGGCTTCCCGCGAGCCGCCCCATCAGCGCCCCTTTCTCCCTTTCCGACCGCCGGGCTGACCCCTCTCCTTGATCCCTCTCTCTTCCTCCGCCTCACTTCTCCTCTCCTCCTCCTGATGATTCTTATTTTTTTTACTTTACTTTCTTCTCTCGTCTCTTTCTCTCTCTCACTCTCTGAAGTCCCTGGAAAAAAATAATTGTTCTCCTCGAGAAGAGGAGAACCAGTATGGCAAGTTCTAATTTTATTTTTTCTTTTCTTTTCTTCTTTTCCTTCCTCTTTGTGATTTAGGTTAGTATGATTAAGTTGTTATTATTATTATTATTATTATTATTTTATTATTATTATTATTATTATTATTATTTTACAGTATAATATTTAGGGTAAGTTATAAGTATTACTATGTTTATAATTAGTATTAATATTATTGTTACTATTTTGTTTATTAGATAAATAGATAGCTAATATTTTTAAAATTATGTTTGGCAACACAGTAAGCCCTAAAAATATTTTTCTAGATTTTTTTTTTATATATTTATTTAAAATATTTTTTGGACTAATGAAAAATTTAGTTTCTAACCTAGATATCCTATTTTGATAAGATTCGAGTTTTTGTCTAAAATTTATTTTGATTTCTAGTATTACCTACAAGTATTTTTACAAATGAAACATAGTTCTTTCTAAACCATATTTTTACTACTTGGAGCTTAGACGAAAAACGATTTCTAATTTATAAGTACGAATTTTATCTAAAAATATTTTTTCCAAATTATTATAAATTGTTTTCTAAAAATTGTATATTTATTTATCAAATTTCCTTTCGATTATCCCTTTGTTCGCAACTAAGTCCATTACTCCCAATCTCTCACAATTCTAGACTACCTTATGTCGACCCTAGCTAATTTGAACCTTCTGGACCCAATGGAACCGACCGTGCCATCAACAGAGGTCCCCATGTATAGTTGTTGTACCGAAGTCGCAGTTCATGCTACCATGATTGTCGCAGCACACCAGGCGTCCTACCAGGCAAGACACCTTGCCATTAGCTGTTTAATTATTTTTAGCTCATATTTTATGCATTACTTATTTTCTTTATGCAAAATAAACTGTGATACATGGCATAACTGTTCATTTATATTTCCTGCTGTGTATTATTTTTCTTACAAATTAAACCTAGATTTAAGGGACCACCTTGCGTGTTGCATTCATTGGCCTTGACACGTTGTAAACACGAAGTTGTGTGTCACATGTAGAATACGGAAGTGCGTGATTGGCTGGCCACCAGTAAGTACAAGCCGTGCGATAGGAATAACCGCTAATAGAGGGTGCATGCTAGTTTGACTTAGCGGTTATAGTGGTTTGTGTTGTGGATGCAACGCAATAGGCATTGGGTGGGGAGGACAATTCTTTAGCGATGGGCTTCGATGCACTTCCCTTGTGACCCGGACTCTCCGCTGGAGATACGGGGTTGATGACCCATGCTCTTCCTGCTGGGGCCTCTGGTGCCCAAGAGGGGACTATGCCGATCCTATTCAGCCAGGGCCCATGCGTAGGAAGGATTGTTCTTAACAATATTTCACTTAGAACGGTAGGCTACCCTATCCGTTAGGTATGAGTACTTTTGGTTTGGGTACTTGTATCTGACCGTGGCTTGGAACAATAACTTATCGCGGATTAGTTCGTCACATCTTGTCCTTGTTTTGTTGTAGGTGTGACTTACTACTTCGATGAGAAGGTATTGAACCTTGTTGGGGTCAGGATACCATATCAGATTCTTAGCATGGAAAGATACGTCGCCGTGAATTAGTTTACCATCTCCTGTCCTTGTTTGGTTGGGGGGATGGTACGCTCGTTCAGTAGGTGCTTATTGGACCATGTTATAAATTCGATTTACTTATTTATTGAGCAATATTTATTCAGTTTATATGCCATGTTATTATGTGTCTTGTTACGTCCCTCTGAGGACCTGGTTGTCTTGCCAGGTGTGTGCTATTGTCTTTCGCAGGTGCTTTAGCTCTAGCCGTGATCTTCGCTATTTCTTCGAGGATGATTGCACTGGGATCGTCTTCGCTTCACTCGCCACTCATTTCATTTTCTATGTACTTTTCTTTATTTGGTTGGTAGTGGATTTGTCTCCGCCCAACATATTGTATCAAGACAAATTCATTCTCATTATATGATCTTTTATTCATTTATTTTGTGTGGATGAGATTAGTTATGGTTCTACTGCATTTTACAGCTTATGTATTTATACGAGGCTTCCATATATTGGAGTATACTTCGTATGAATACAGCTGGCATGTCTACGTTCCTAGTCCTACGTATTTTGGGACTGGGGCGTTACATGTTTTTGTGGTGGCCCACGCAGGTCTAGACAAATTGTTTGGTTACTTTACCGTACCAAGCAAGCCTGCGTATAGGATTAGAAGTCTAGGATCTCATCCACATACTTGACCTCTTTCCTTGATTTTATCTACCGTTTGACTCATCAATTGTATCTTGCTTGATTCCTTCTATCATTATCCTTATCTTCCCTTCGTGCTTGCTAGAGATTGACCCTATTAGTTAGCTGTCCCGAACACCATAGTTTAATCCTTTTTAAGTTGGGTAGAATGCCTTATGACCTAGCAACCCCTTTGTCATTGCGACCTATCTTAGCAAATCTACTTAGATTCTAGAAATTAGAAGACCATAACCCATCTAGTCAACCAAGGACTTGGACAAGAAGACTATAGGACGACGGTATGACTTAGAATCATTCCGCCTTCTTTAAATCTTAAAACTCTCGTGCCTATGTTTTTATTTCAAAATATTTATTTCATGATGTAAATATTCAACACTTGTGTCCATGTATGTGTGTCCACATATTGTTGTATCCATAAATGATTCTCTATCAAATTTCAAAGCCTATTTCCATATTATATCCTCACAAAGGTTGATTTGTCATGAATTTAATTAAATTTCAGAATGTAATTAACTCATATTAATTCAAGAAAATTTTAGGAATTTGATTCTTGAACAAATATTCAAGAGGAAGAGAAAATTGAAGAGAACTTGCCTTGGTCTTTGAGAAAAACTTAGAATTTCTTCCCTAATTCCAAGTGAAACCTTGATTTCCTCCTATATTCCTCCCTATTCCAGAAATTGGGGATTTTAGAATCTGACCTAGGATTTTAATTTAGATAGATTGGGGAAAAGAAGAAATAATACCTAGGTTTAGGAAAGAGGAGGAGGAGAAGATGGTGGTGGTGTGGCTGACGACGGCGGCGGACGGTGGCGTGGGCGGCGGCGTCGGTGGCGGGCGGTGGTGGCGTCGGTGGCGGTCGGTGAGGGTGGCCTTGGCAGCAGCCGCAACAACAGTAGCAAAAATAAGAAGAAGAGAAGAGAATTGAAGAATGGAGAGAGAGAGAGAGAGAGAGAGGGAGAGAGAGAGAGAGAGGTTTATGTGTCATTTAATGGCCCCCTTTCTCTTCATGCCATGTGACAAATGGCATGAAGACTTGCCACTTGCATTATAAATTGACACATGTCTAGGTGAGGTGTCCACATGGTTTATGCAAATTTGAAATTTGCCTAAGGGTTTCTATGCAAAATTTAATGTATATATTTAAAATAAAATTATAACCATTTTGATTATGGTTATAATTAATTGTTAAATTAAAAAAAATTAATTAATTAATATTAGAGATTTATAACTCATGACACACTGTGTGTCATTTATCCTCTATGTGTGGACATGAATCATGTGTCTGTGTCCTGGTCGTGGGGGGAGCACGATAACCGTAATCATAAAGCTAACTCAGAAAATAGGAAATGGGGGTTAGGGTTTACCTGAGCCGGAGGGGGTCGGGAGGGGGGGTGAGGACGAGTTGCCGGAGCAGGGAGCGCCGGGTAGGATCGTTGGGGCAGTAGCTCGACGGGGGCTGGGAACGGAGAATGGTAGAAGGTCGTCGGGGGGTGGGGGGCGCCGAGGGTGGAGGGGGTCGTCGAGGAGGGAGGGGGTCGCCTAGAGGAGGATAGGGACATCGGGGTGTCGAACGGAGCGCGGAGGAGGGCGTCGGGGCGTCGAGCGGGAAATAGAAAATTGGGAGAGGGAGAAATGAAATGTTGAACCAGGGAGCCCTATTTTACGTAATTTAGCGATGTTTAGAAAAAGACGTCACTAAATGTCGTAAATTATTTAGAATATTGTGACTCAATGATGCTCGCGTCGCTAAACGTCGCTGATTGCAAAAATATAGTGACGTTCAGCGACTTCTCCGTGACGTAACTTTCCAATATGTTTACCGTAGTCACTAAACGTCGTTATTACTCACAAATAGTGACGTTTAGTGACATTTTTAAAGTACGTCACTAATATCCAAAATATTAGCGACATTTTAAATAAGAGCCGCTAATTACGTGCGGATTTGACTTATTTTTGTAGTGTCCATAAGCATCCAAATTCGACAATCAACAAAGTTATGCGCTCAATAGCGCTGTCTATGGATATGCGCACAACAGTACAACTGCAGCTGCTCCTGCTCGTATATACCCAGCAACTCATACACTCATGCACGGATATGTGCAGCAGTGCAGTAACGCATGCACTCATGCGTGCATACGTGCAGTAGTGCAGCAGAGCATGTACTCATGCGCACATTCGTGCATAACACACACAGCTCACAGATAGCCCGCGCATATATAACCCGCTCATGCGCCCGTACTAACAACCGCGTATGCAACTCGTGCAACATATGCGCACAAGCACCATGCAATGATGTTGTGCATGCAACCGCACATGCAACCGGCGCATAAAACTCGTGTTCGTGCGCAAATACAAATAACTCTAAATTGTTAAACTAAGCAAGTTACTACATATAATTATTATAATAGTAATTAATTACAAACCTTGAACTTTATCTGATTTTGCAATTTGCTACCCTTGCGCTGTTAGCAATGATATCTTTCTTATTGTCATTTTTTTTTTAATGATGCCTGACCTGTTTTTAATGATACCTTACCTTGGTGTGGTAGGTAAAACAAAGAAAGTTCAGTATATATATAGTTGCAATTGAAGTATTTTAGGATAGCAACTTGTTGAGTGTAATAATCTAGGATAGCAATTTGCAATTTCTGAATTTTTTTATAAAATTTAAGTTGCAAATTATATAAAATTTAAGTTGCAAATTATACAAAATAATTTTTTTTGTCCACAAATAATGATATTTTAGGCAAAAAAAAGTAAAACCAAGAAAATTTAGTGATATACTTAATATTTAAATTATATATTAGTATAAATAGAAAGAATGGATATTCAGGCAAAGAGGAACAACAAAATTAACCAAAAAAAAAGCTTTGCTATTTGAACACCATAAATATTGACAATGTATTTACTTTTTATATTTTGACATTTTAAATTTGCAGAAATAATAATATGTCGACCCCCCATTTGATTTATTATATCATAAGTATAAGCGCAATTGAATTGAATTTGTAAGAGAAAATTTTATATAGAGTTACAAAATTTGGCGTATTTATGCAAAAGAGTATGAGTTTGATATATTTACATGGAAATGGGTGTGACGACATCTAGGATGGCGCCCAAGATAATTCTTGGACTTGGCGTCATCTAAGATGCCGCTCAAGTTTTTTTTTTGTTTTGTTTTCTTAATATATAACGGGAGAGTGTTGATTTTCTCATCCATAAATAAATTTAACCCCTCATATACAATTTTATCTTTTATTTTTTTAAAAAAAATCTTAGATTCATTTAAATCTAATATTAGAGAAAATATCTTAGAGATAAGTTTAAAAAAATAATTCAAAATCTTAAAAAAATTTGTCTCAAATCAGGTTGATTGTACCCGTATAAAAATCAGATAAAATTAAAAATATCTTTAAACATAATTCCTTAAATAATTTTTCAAATCTAATATTATATTTAAACATTTAAGATTTTAAATTATTTTTTTAAACTTATCTGTAAGATATTTTTCTAATATTAGATTTAAATGAATATAAGATTTTAAAAAATAAAATAAAAGATAAAATTGTATATGAAGAGTTAAATTTATTTATGGATGAGAAAATCAACCTTATATTCATACACTTTTGCATAAATTCACCAAATTTTGTAACTCTATATAAAATTTTCTCAATTTGTAACGTAACACAATCTGCTAAGTGTAGTACTTAAAAGACGTCCAAATGTGCGGCAACAGATCGATTTTGAGAATAGGGATAGGGAAGTGCTCCGGCCTCCGGGTGATCTCAAAGTGCGATAGGGAGAATGAGCTGAAAGCCTGCTGACAGAATTATTATTATTATTATTATTATTATTATTATTATTATTATTATTATTATTTTCGCGGCCTGTTTCTTGAAAGTGGTGTCCCACTGACACATGGAAGTATCTACTGCTTCTGAGCTATACTGTTTGGTAGTATCGCACTTAGTTCAGCTTGGTCATGACAAGAAGAGGTTAACGAAAATGTCTAGTGCGTGATGTAATTACATGGTGGCGTGTGGCGTGAAGGTCGACAACCAAGGGCGGTGCCGGAGAAATTTTTTTAGAGGGGGACCGAAAATAGTAGAGAGGGAAAAAAAAAAGTTTGAAGAGTAAAAAAATACTATATCAAAAATTCGAAACTTGGATCCGTTATTACACAGGAAATTAATTTACCAATTGAGCTAATTCTACTACTTATTATTATGTGTAATATTATATAGTTAGCCCCAGTGGTAGATTTAGGATTACAATTCACCTGGAGGCACAATCATATAAGAGCATTCAAAAGCAACGCCCTCAATTTTTTTTTTAAAGATATAATAATATTATATTATATTAAATAGTACTTATTTTTATACAATAAAATATTACATTTCACAATTGTTCTTTACGAGTTGTCAAACTTTCAAATATTTAAGTACAGTATTATTTGTAATACTACTAAGTAACTGTTTTTCTATGAAGACAATCATTTAAAAATCTTATTTATGATTACTAAATTAAGGACTTTTGATAGTATGTTTTCTTTAAAAAAATAAAAATAAACAATTAGTGAGATTTCACTGGGGGGCCCAGCCCTCCAGTACCCGCTCATGTTGATCAGCCTGGTTAGCTCCTAAGAAAGCTCCTTTCTGAGCCAGTCCAGCTTATGACAACATACGTAGAAGATGTCACTTCTTTAAAGAAGGATGACTCCATTGCTGGTTGGCTGGATACATAATTGGGTCGTTAAATACAAATGCTGATAGTAGAATGTGCCTCCTTCCGCAGTAGTGTGATGTTTTTTTTACTTGTTTGTTGCGTGTTTTTTCTTTCTGTTTTGTTTGCAGTGAAATTCTAATTGTCACTGCAAGCCAATCTAATTTTTTCTGACAAGTACATGCATATAGATACAACTCATATGTACAAGAAGACTTTGCATAGAGTCTATAGACGTACATAAAAGGCTGAAACAGATGAGACGAAGTGTGATAATTCCAATCCTTTGCTCCTTTGCTATAGAAAGAGAGGATGTAGTATGTGGACAAAATAATTAGTATAACCCTAAATATTGGACGGTGTTTTCTTGATTTCTTCAATTTCTAATTTCTATATCTTGCCTTCCTAGAGGAGAAAAAGAAAAAGAAAAAGAAAAAGAAAAACTAAGAGATTTTGAAGGTTAGTAGGTATAGAAAAGGTAAACCGGAAATATACAACAAGCAAGTATCCAACCTCCAAAAAAAATTTCAGCCACTATCACTGTTCCTGTGCTACTATCAGTGTCCTTACCCCCTTTTGTTAGAACTTAGCATGGACTCCTGATTGTTCTGGAAGTCTTTTAGAATTTTCTGAGATTATTCTCCAATCCTTCGTTCTTCTGTGATACTCTTCGTCATCCACATCTATCCCTTATTTCTTTCATCCACCATTCCATCTTTCTCTAAAACCTTCTCCTTGTCTTTATTATTCCATCACTTCCAATTCTTGTTTAGTGGCCCTGGCAAAGGACAGCCAGGCAACCATCCAGGCCTACATATCAGGAGGGTCAAAAAATCAATTATAAATATATTAATATTTTGTATCTAAAATAGGTCTAGTATATTTCATGGGACCCTGTTTAACACAAAATTATTATGGTATAATTATGCTGTAGTGGTTACTAGGTTATTATTGCATATATATAGTCTTTAGTTCATTTCTTTGTGATGACAATTTTTTTTAGTTTACTATTGTTTTACTTTTCTTTTTTATATTATGTATGGAGTCCCATTTTGAAAGTTCGTTTCGGAGTTTCGGACTCTCATGAGCTCATCACCTATAAAATTAATAAGTGTGACCTCTCCAATTTGACAACCAAGCAAGCAAAGCAAGGACTAGCAATCTAGGAGCAAATGTAACAAGTGGGAATTTTGTGTGAGTTTGTATTATGAGTGTCCTCGTGAAAATATGTGTTAGTACGTACTTTCTTTTGAGTGTTGTGCTGAGAGCTTGTATTATCTTGTATATATATAAATTGTATATTAATAAAATTCTATTGTTGAGTATTTCAATGATACCCAACAATTTGATATCAGAGCGGGTGATCAGGAATCAATCGAGGCACGAGGAAGTTTGGCAGTGCATAATTCATAATTATGATGTTGGTGGTAAAGTCTCAATTCATTTCCAAATCTATTTAGAATCCTAGACCCTAAGCCATTATTCCTCCATGAGATCCTCCATTATTCTCTTATTTTCCTATCATGTTTCTATCATTTTCTTCAATTTTTTCCACCAATTTCTCCTCCAAAACCACCCATTCTAGAGCCATTGTTGCTTCTACAAAACAACCTCCTCTACTTTAGTGCCGCGTTCCTAGTAAAGATATTTTGTTGGCTTGTGGCTTGAATAACCAGTCGAAATTGAATTATTATGAAAAAAAAATTCGGGTATCATTTAATCGAGCCAAATGAATTGAGATTCTCTCCAATCTATGTATTGACTGTTGTTGAAATTGAGTCCAAAATATTGTGAATCGTGCTTAGAAAAATAACTCTATATAAAATTCTCTTTTCCATCATTTTCATTGTGCGGATTTTGGATATTTTCGTTGTCGATTTTTGATTGATAAATCTTGTTGTTTGTTTGTTCATTGCTTTCCATTGCTTGTCATCATTGATTTATGCATTCACATTGTAAATTGAGAGAAAGGAAAAGATACAAAAAGAAGTGTATTGAATCTTTGTTGGTACAATTTTAGGAAGATGCATAGATGAGCATTGACGGTGGCATAAGAAGTTCCTCTTTCTCTCGATGAATTTTCTAATTTGTGAATGACTTTGATTCTTTTTGTCATTATCTCCACTCCTTAATAAAATAAATTATTTTTATTTTTTGTTATGTTACTGACACCAATGATGTTTTAACAAAAAGAACTAAGTTAAAAGATATTAATTGTATGCTTGGTAAAAACTGTATAATTCTCCATAACATTCTACTTTCTGTAGAAACCGTATAACAAATGAAAAATTAATCTCAATCTAGAAATACAAGTTTGTCATATTATCAAGGATTTTTTCATTGAAGGTTTCTCTCTTGTTGTTTTCATCGTCTTTGTTGTCCATATCTTTGTGTTAATGATATTATCCATGCCAATATTTCTATGGACTTTGTTAATGGTTCTCAATTGACGCAAATATTTCTATCGATCAATGGTGCTCAATTGTCAGTTTTGATTTGGACATCACTGTGGAGTTCAAAAACTAGACTGATAAGTATAGATGGATGTCACGTTTTTGTGGCCTGATTCATACACGTAAAATTGAGTGTTAGTTGAAACATGTGAAAACCATCTGAAACGATCAATGATTAGGTATATAATTAAAATGTAAATTCTTTTGATTTATTGCTTCTATTAGGATTTCTTTTTTCTTTATAACTCGCCCCCCCCCCCCCCCCCCCCCCCCCCCCCCTTTATCTATGAGATTGTTTAGAAAGATTATTAGTAAGAATTATATATTTTTATTTTATAATATAAGATTCTTTTATATATATATATATATATATATATATATATATATATATATATATATATATATATATATATATATATTAAAAGATCTTTAACAGCTTTTTCTTGGGCATAAGCAAGGCCATTTTCGTCATAAGTGGGCTAGTTGGTCGACCGTTGCGAGGCCTGTTGCAGGAGGACGGGGCATTAGCTGCCTCTTGACACGATCCAAGCCTTCTTCGTGAATCGCGATCGTCATTGTGTAGTCAATTCTTTCGAGCCAAGTATTTCCCTCGCACTCACCCAACCGAAGCCTCCGCCAACAACAACGCTTCTTTCGTGTGGAGAAGACTACTCTCCGGCAGAGCTTTTCTGCGAACCTTGCATTCAGACAAGGGTCAGTTGTGGCTCCACTGACGTTCTTCGCGACAACTGGACCGGACAAGGCCTTCTCATCCCTCGGATCCAACATTGTTCGGCGTCCGCTTTTCGTGACCTTTGGGACGAGCACCGGAGGTGGCTACCATACATTGTCGTAGAGTTATTCGGCCAGGCGGCCGCCGTCGTGATCGTCCTCATCCCCCCTCCTCCGGTCGGGGACGTCAGCTGCTTCGCTGGAGAGTCTCCCCTAGCGGTAACTTCTCCATGGCGCCTCCGCACGGTGCACCATTCAGACTTCTCTTCTCAGCCCCCAAGGTCCTTTTCTAGTTTGGCACTCTTACATCCCAAAGAAATGGAGCATCCTCGCTTGGGCCAGTAGATCGTAGCAAACTTCCAACCGACGACTGGCTGCAACAGGTTGGCTTCTCCATCGCCTCCTCTTGCCACTGTTGCACCAACCCGTCGGTAGAGACCATTTCGCACATCCTTCACGACGGTTGTGCCACTACCCTCGTCTGGTCGTCTTTCGAATCAACACTAGGCATTGCTGGTCGGGCTTCCTCTCTTCTCGATCGTCTTGCCTCGTGGAGAAACCACGCAGACAACCCCCACCTCTGTATCGTGGCTAGTGCTATATCATCTGGGTCTTTTGGAAGAACATAAACAAATTCCGATATAAGGGAACCACATTCTCTTCCGCCCAACTCGTGTCAGAAACCGAAAGGCAAGTTCTGAAGGCTTCGTCCTCTCTCCAGCCGGTGTTCACTAGTAAGTTTTTCTTTTGTGTAGTTAGATCATACTTTTGGTTGTTTCGGTCCCTGAAGGGGGCGTATGATGTATCGGTTTTTGAGTCCTTTTCTAGACTTCGTTTTTTTATATATATGGTTTTAAAAAAAATAGTGTGTAATTTTGTGTTCGACTAAAGATCAGTAGATCGAACCAAGGGGAGTATTTTCTTCCATAATAAAAACAATGGGAGTTGAGGACAGTGGACCCTAAAAGCATGCAATGCATCATGCATAAAGTCCTGTAGGCAGATGCGGATCTAATGAGCGGCACTGTGGGCCTGGACCCCCAGTGAAATCTCATTAATTTTTTTTTTATAGAAAATATACCATCAAAAGTCCTCAATTTATTAATCAAAAAATAAGGTTTTTAAATAATTATCCTCATAGAAAAAGTTGCTTAGTAGTATTACAAATAATATAATATTATTTTATTATATCTTAAAAAAAATTGGAGGGAGGGTTGCGTTCGAATCCTCTTATGGTTGTGCCCCCAGTGGATTATCATCCTGGATCCGCCACTGCCTGTAGGTAACGTCCGACTGCCCTCTTATGGATCCGCCACTGCCTGTAGGTAACGTCCGACATCTCTCTCTCTCTCTCTCTCTATATATATATATATATATATATATATATATATATATATATTTCAAAATTTCACTTCAAAATTGCAGTGTTCTCCAATAGGAATCGTGCAACAATTGATAAAATCACCATAAACATAGCACTGGATCATAGAGCACCAGTTATTCCATTGTTGGTAGATTCCAACCATTATTCGAAATTAAAATTGAAGGAGACAACATATAAAGTATATAAGCTGCAGCAGAGGCCAATTTAAGCGGAAGTAGTAGACCACCCTGAGGCACCATAGATAGCGGCGACTCCGTCGATCTGGAGAATGAGAACATAGTCCCCGTCCTCCCCTATCGGCTGGCTCCTCCAAATAGCCCCCTGTAGGTCGTCTTCCACAACCAGAGACCCTCGGTGGCCGAGCCTCGCGAAGCAACGGCGCCCTCTCCCTGAAGTTCCGGACTGCCATGTAACGCCGTGTCTTGCCTTGATCAGAACCAAGTTGCAGTCATCTTGCATGACCAGCGTGTAGTCCCTCGTCGCGAGAGCCGCATCGACGTTGAGGATCTGCGACGAGAAGAGCACGTTCCTCACCGCCGGAGTGCTCGGTACCGTCTCCGCTTCGCTGAAAGTAGTGGCTGCTGCGACGGGGGCACTGGCGGGCGAGTACTGTGGCTCACTGCACCATACAATGGGTCCGTAGACCTTGACCTGCCCATCTGGCCCGAGGACGGCGGCGTACTGGCCCTTCTTGGCGTTCGCGGCGACCCCGGAGGCCCAGACCGTCGAGCCTACGGAGTTCCTTATGCTGATCCTGCCGTAGTCGTCGAGAGTGGCGGTGCAGTTGATTCCGCGCCCGTTGGTGTTGGATTGGAAGCCGTCGGCCTTGTTGTAGAGAACAAGGTTGCAGTCGTCTTGCATGACGAAGGAGGCGTCTAGGTACGAGAGCTGGTCATCGGTGGCGATGGTCTCGCCGGTGAGGAGGACGTTGCTTTCGTCAGCGATCGACGGCGTCGATAGGAGGGCGAGGAGGGATGAGAGGATCAGGATGGTGGAGATGGGAGAGAGTGCCATTGTAGCTACCAAGTTGTATGGACTCAGTAATTGTTATGCATTGTGGTTCAAATGGCACCTGTATTTATAGGTGCAGATCATGCCGGCAGACAACATTCTAAAATATGAAAGACGAGAAGGAGCGGAAATATCCAAGTTTTTATTTTTACTTCTAATTATATATATTTAATATATATATATATATATATATATATATATATATATATATATATATATATATATATATATATATATATATATGAAGCGGATCAAAAATTCTCCTTAGAAAATCTCCCAAAAACTCTCTCACTCTAATCCGTAATTTAATATTAATATTATTGTTAATGCTAATATTAATATTAATATTAACATTAAATACTAAGATTAACATTAACTTAACATTAAAATTAATATTAATATTAACATTAATATAAAAAAATTAATATTAACATTAACATTAATATTAACATTAATATTAACATCAACATTAATATTAATATTAACATTAATATTAACATGAATATTACGAATTAGAGTGAGAGGGATTTTTAGGGGGTTTTCTAAGGGGGCTTTTGATCCGCTCCCACACACACACACACACATATATATATATATATATATATATATATATATATATATATATATATATATTTGGAACCAGGTAAAAAAAAAATATATTTAGAACCAGGTAAATTGTTTCTGGAATCGTTGATTTGAACTCCTGACCACTCGGGCCGCATGCATCTCTCTTAACCACTAGACTAGAGGTCATCTGCAAAATTGCACAACCAACAGCAATAGGAATCGAACCATAGCCCACTACCAAAATATGTCCATTTAGCGACGGCCACATCCGTCGTCCATCCGTCGGCAGTCAGTATTAGCGACCGATAACTGACGGATCTTGGTCAAAATAATCCGTCGACAATCAGCTCGTCGCTAATAATGATCCGTCGCTAAGTAGTCGAAGAGCGACGGAATAGCGACGGCTTTTCGTCTTCACAATACGATCGATGCATTAGCGATGACTTTCTGACGGGCTTTCGTCCATTTCAAGTATTAAATACTTAACTGTGTAGACGCTAGCGACGGATATTCCGTCGGTAAACCGACGTAACCGTGTATCAGAGGGAGGGTATTGTTCCATCGCTAGTCCGTCGATCGCCGTCGCTAACAAAGGACGGATTAGCGACGGAATGCTAACGGATTATCTGTCGCCATGGTTCTGGAAATGTCAAGCATTTCCAGAACCTTGTCGACGGTTTTTTTCGTTGCTACGCCGTAGAGAGAGCGATTGATTAGTGGCTGATTATCCGTCGCCTTGGCGACGGATTTTTCGTCGCTATTCCGTCGAATGATATACCACCAGAACCTTGCCGACGGATATTTCGTCGACCACCCATCGCTACCTGGAAATAGTTTCAAATCTCCAGTTAGCGACAAAAATTTCGTCGAAAAATAGTCCAAAACTGGAAATATCAGTCGCTAACCGATCACTAGTCCGTCGCTAACTGAGATTTTTTGAAAAAAAAAATTACAGCACTTTCCCTGTTCACAAAAATATGCATAAACCAAACCAATATATAATGCACACCAATTATCCAACAATCACATAAACCAAATATATAATGCACACCAATTATCCAAGAATCACATAGATCAAATATGCACATACGAATTTAATGCACACCAATTATCCAAGAATCACATAGACCAAATCAAATTAATATAAAATAGACATTAATTATCCTGAAGAGTAACCTAATATCCGTCGTTATAATCCGACCGTCGTTATAATCCGATCATAGCACAAATAATCCAAAATTCCCACAAATATTCTAAATTTTCTTAATTACAATATTTTAAGGAGGAGGAGGAGTTCGATTGCCCGGTGGTGGTCATCCCTGCTGCGACCGACGAATATACTCCTCCACTAGGTACGGTGGTAAGTCGTCGTAGACACTGCTCGGAAGTCGGCGTAGCTGCTCTGGCGACATGAGATCCAGGAGTGTCGTCACAGTCGGAGGCGGTACCAGAGGGGCAGCAGGGTTGAAAGAAAGATAACCTACGGAAGAAGGACCGACACCAGCAGTCGACGGACCGGCACCAGTAGAAGACGGACCGACACCAGCAGCAGACGGAGACGGAAAGTACGTAGCAAATTGCTCTCGCAAGGACGACACCGCCTCGTGCAGCTGCGTAAGCTGCGACCTAACATTATCGTCTGCCGGAGCCACGGGAGGAGGCGGTGTCGGTGGAAATCTATGCGTCGCCATGTGCAACGTCCCTATGGAGCCGACTCTGTACAGGAGCCCTTTCTTAAAGCCGCCGACGGTATCTACGAACAAGTCGTTGCGAGCGGCCAAAAAAGAGGGCGTCCGGATGGGCGTCGTTTCATCGACATCCTCGGTGTCAGTTAACTGAGCCCGACTAAGGGCCTCACGATACGTAGCCTATCAAATGAATGTGTTTATATTATAAGATTTACCTAAGTTGTAATCTAAATCCTATGTTTCACTAAGTTAAGTGTGAATCTAAGTTTACCTAAGTTATAGTCCGAATACTTTTAATTCTAACGTAAATCTCATAAACATAAGTATTTACATCAGTCTCCTTGGCCCTCTCATCGACGAAGCTCCCGTCCTTCCGTCTTTTGTGCGTATGTTAGAACACGTCGTACATGATGACCGATTCTGGCGCTCTTCCCTCCTTCACCGTCCGTTGGGCCTGCATACGAAATTTCCGTAGAACTTAATTAAATCCGTATATTAATAATACCTAATTCGATAGTGAAATGAATTTACGGTATCTCACCAGATCTACAAGCGTCTGCATGGGGCCTTGATCCCTCCGTATGAAGCCCCGCGGCCTGTCGGTTCGTCTTCTCCGATTTCTCCTTGTACGCAGGAGTATTCATCATACCTAAGAGGTCCTCATAATACTCCTGCTGGATCCAATTCGGCCTCTCGTATGCCCCATTTTTAGGTCATGAATCATATCCCGTATCTTCTTCGAGGCAGCGCTTCTGTAGGTCCTGCGGATCGCGTCCTCGCGATGGGGGGGCCACCAGTACGTCGTCTAACATAGAAATTCAATTATCATGTAATTTAAAAAAGGGTTGATTAAAGAGTAACTAATAATTAACCAGAAGATATAGATATATACCCTCAACTCGTCGAGCCAAGCGTACTTCAAGTTTGGGGGCACCGACGAAAAGTTGAGGTAGGGACCATGGAAGTTAGTCCTGATAATTTCTCCAAGAGCCCTGGCAACATTAAGCGAAAAAAACCTACAAAGAAGAAACGACTGGATTATTAACTTGAATAAATGAAAGAAATTTAATAAATTATCTTAAATTTACTTACAAGGTCCCCGCGGGCCATAGCTCTCGTCGGAACTCGTCTCTCGGCCTCTCTGGTGCCGTCGGAGGATCCGCGGATCCGCCATGTACTCTCCAGTAACCGGATGGAACCGAGTATAGGGATACTCCGGGGCCCACTGTACAGTAACTGGAGGATCCACTGGTGGATCCGCTGATGGTGGGTCCGATAGCGGAACGGATCGGCTAGCAGATTCGGACTCATGCCTCGATGAAGTGGTCGATCAACGGCGGGATGCGTCTGTTGTCACGTCCCGCTCCCGTAGGAGCGATCGTCCTCGCTAAGGCGTGATGCCGCACGAGCCTAGATTGCGCTCGTACAAGGCAGGTTCCATAACGGCCGATTTCAACGGCTGCGACGGGGTCATCGCACAGAAGTCCCAAGCAGAGACATTGAATAACAGCAGCAAAATTTAGAACAAAACACAAGTAATTCAAAGAAGCTCTTTATTGATATTGAAACAACGATTACATTGGGGGCGCAAGGCCAATATTACAATCACTCAAGCTCACTCTTATCACATTTTACAAGTTCACTTAGCTCTCTCTCATCTCTCAATTACAAGTCTTGATCCAGCGGAAGCTTCGGAAGGCGATGTCCATACATTATGTCTCGTATAAGTCTGTCTCCATACGGCCGCACGCTTCGAATCGCCAAGGAACTCTGTGCCTCGACGCATCTAAGCGAGCTCCGCGCCACGAGCTTCTACCTGTGCCTGCACTTGTAAACTATGTGGGTGTCAGTACTCAACTGTACTGGTAGAATGAGCTCCTCGCCCACCCATACAAAACCAACACGTTTACTTTACTTTGTGCAAGAATGCCCCCTTTTGTATTGTCTTTCTACTCTTACCTTAGGATCAGTTTTAGGACCGGCGCCTTAGCGCAACTTGTGTATCAGAACCATCCCGTGCTTGCAATGTCAACATTAACTCATACTTTGTCCCTAGACCACTTCTCGTGCCAACAATGTTAACCTATCAAGTCGTGTTTGCCTTACGGCCAAAATCAGAGACGCAGCTACACAATAGACTCCTTTTCCATGTGACCGTGCTACGAAATCCATATTGAGGCCATGCCTCGCAACTCACTAAGACTTAACCATATCGCCGCTTCGCGGCCCGTGCTACTTTGATCACCAACCGACCCAATCAAGACTCATGAATCTTAGTGTCACTCAACCAACTTTGCCTTACGGCGGTTTCCCGACTTAAAATCAACAACTCAACCAACTTATGCACTTATATGCCGACAACTCAAGACTCGATGCCACTTCTCGTGCCGAAGCACGTCGTCTATGTTGTAGCTATTCTTAAGCCCAAATATTTGTACTCTAACTTGTACACACACATTCAGCACTCAACCCAATCCAAAGACACTCACGCAGATTGCCGCCATGCCGACTCATCTATATGATTTGGTCACTGACTCCCAGAGCCTTGGTGGACTCCTTTTTAGCTGAGTATAGGATGGACCGGTTTGGGTAGATAGCCCTATCCGTATCCACCGAATACTTTATCCCAGGCGCAGCTATTTAGGCTCCCAGAGCCATAGTTCTTTCCATTTTTGCCCGCAACGGTCCCGTGGTGCCACAGGTTGCCGTACGGGAAAACTCTACCTTGTCGACAAGTTGTCCATGACCATGCAAGACTCGACTCAAACTGACGTCTCACACAGTCATTGTACCTCTAGTGTTACCATCTCTTCAGGGCTAAATTCAATACTACTCACATCTGAGATTTTGCCTCGACGACCCGTAGTCGCGAGCACTCTTCTTTCTTGCCTCAACGACCCAGTCGTGAGCATTCTTCTTTCTTTTTTGCCCTATCATTTCACTCAACTCAAGAATAACTGTTTAGACACTTTCTAAACTCAATGAATCAACTGTGGCCCATGCCTTAAAACTCTAGGACCGTGCCATCGTGTCCCAAACCGACTTTCGATCTACGCGACGCTATCGCCCAAGTCAGACTTCCTATGACGGGCCTTGGGATCGTGGGACTTAACTTGACAACCGCAAAAAGATCGGGACAGCACTAGGAATGACTTAGGTCGATCGGCGTAACTTTGCCTAACTTAATCGAGCTTATAACTTGACTCAAGAGACGAGCAAAGGCTATGCCAAGCCTTGCAATCGAGGAAGCGTGTATGCTATATGAAGCATTCAAGTGGGCGACGCCTATGACTTAGGCTAACACTGAGCATGTGTCGAATACCAACTTCCTTCTCCCAAGCCACAGGACGAAGGGACGAGTGTCATTTTCAAAGCACGCCGTGCACCAACTCTAATCCGACCGTGGGACGTTTTCCATGTTCTAACTCAATTCGACCGTCGGAATTATTCTCTTTAGCTATGTGGATTCGTCTCTTTTATTATCAAGCCTACTTGTGCAAGTTGAAAACATACATTTTATTATGTGAAGGTAAAGATGAGGCAAGTTCACCGAAACTATCCCACCTGAGCGAGTGGTCGCCTTGACCGAGCAATGTCTCCGAGTCGCCATTGCAAGGTAAGTTCGAACGTCGTCGGCGTTCCTATTCCTCCAATTGACTGAGCGGGACGGGGCACTACATCTGTGCCCGGGGTACTCTTCGGGTTGGGGTCGCTAGATGGGGTCACATCCCAGGAAGATTGAATGCGACCACGACCACCACCACCACGACCACGACCACCACCACCACCAACACCACGACCACCACCAGCACCACGACCACGGCCACCGATCATGTCCTATAAATAGAACACATAAACATAATTAACAATATAAAAGTATAAATGAATATAAAATTCTAAACTAAAATATACATACCACCAGTAGGGAGACGAGTGCCGCCGCGACGAAAAAGACTAGGAGTGCCGTCTGCAATAGGTAAATAATCGAATGAAAAAAAATATGAATTCATGTAATTGCTTTTATGTGGTCAAACTTAATTCACGTAATTGGAAGTGTTTTTAATATACAACAATATTTAACCTAATCATCGTCTTCGTTCTCATCCTCGGCCTCGTCTTCATCATCATCCTCCTCCTCCTCCTCATCCTCATCCTTATCCTTATCTTCATCGTCGATTTCATCTGTATCCTCATCCCCATCAAATTCGTCTTCTTCTTCTTCTTCTTCTTCTGCCTCAATATTTGGGACAAGATGTCTCTTTCTCCCCTGGTTGATAGCTAAGTCTTGTGTATCAACCTCTTTCTTCCCTCTATTTTCTCAACAATATCTTCAACATCTATTGTATCCGAGTGTTGTCCCAAGTATTGAAACTTTTCGATCTGGTCCTCTTGGTATGCTGGGTCTCCAACGTTGAATGTATTTCTAGATTTAATCTTGCATACTGCCCACCAGTCAAATCGATCTCTACGACGCCTTGGGTAGCTTGTAAAGTAGACTTGAACAGCCTGATTTGCTATCGCAAATGTATCGGACCCTCTATACCTCCTGCGATGATTTATATCGACAAATCCAAATTGTTTATCGATTCTCCAGCCGATATTTGGTGTCGTATCGAACCACTCACATTTGAACATCACAATATGCATATCATATGGGCCAGTATATTGTAAATCTACAATATCCCCAAGCACTCCATAATAGTCAAAGTCTGGCTCGTCGTCATAGATGTTGCCTCTTATGCAAACACCAGAATCCATGGTACTGATGCCGTCATTGATAAATTCGACATTTATAGCATTCTGAGTTGACTTAAACCTGAAGCCATTAACGACATAGCCTGGCCAAGTCTTTATTTGCTTCTTCGGTCCCAATGCCAGATAACGAACACTCTCATGAGTGAGTGTTGTTTCAGGCAATAAAACCTGTAAAAAATATTTATAATTTAAATGTTTTAGATTATATATTTATAATCTCAATTATAATCTCAGTTACTTACGTATTTGCAATACCAATACTCATAGGAAAAGTCCGATACCGATTCCGATATTGATACTTTGAACCATGATATATATATATATATATATATATATATATATATATATATATATATATATATATATATATATATATATAGCAATAGACTTTCTCATCCTATTTCTTAAACTAGGGTTTGTCATATTGCATTTTCATTAAAGTATCGGCCGATACCGACCCGATACGGCCGATACCGATACGGTTTGGCATGTTCCGATCCGATACCGACCGATACCAAATATTGACAGATGCCGACATTGGGGGTCTTTGTTAGTTAGATATGACATATGTTAAAGTTATTTATAAAATATATATTGGTATCCTACTACTAGTTAGTATATTGGAATAAGGATGCTAGAAGTATAAGATAGTCGGTTAGATGGTTAGTAATAAGTTAGTGTCTAGAATGAGGTTAGTAGATATAAGTTAGATAGCTTATATGTTAGATGGTAGTGTATTAGAGTGTGTGTTTTGATATGATAGCTTAGAGTTCAGATATATATATATATATATATATATATATATATATATATATATATATATATATATATATATATATATATATATATATATATATATTGGATATGTATAGTATCTTAGTTTTAGAGATTAAGTTAGATATTCATATATTAGAGTTAAAATACTTGGTAACTTGAGATACCAAGTAGTATATTAGAATATATTGGGTTACCTTATTAGGGTAAGGTATTGGGTTACCGATATTGTGAACCTAGGTTGAAAGCATAATAAGGTTGTAAAAGCATGTAAAAGAATCCGATACTACCGATAATTATTTGCTTTCCAATACCAAAAAATCCGATACTCCGATCCGAAACTGCCGATACTACCGATATCGCCGATATCCTATTTCTTAAACTAGGGTTTTTTATATCGCCGATACTACTCATTGTATTTGTACCCCGTACTTCCCCGCGCGCGCCACCCCCGCAGCCCCCCGCTGCCTCGGAGCGCGCTGCCCCCCGTCGCCCCCGCTGCCCCCCACCCCCACAGTCTCCGCCGCCCCCGCAGCCCACGACGCCCCCGACAGCCCACGACACCCACGCCCACCGAGAGAGAGAGAGATTACCTTTGGAAGAGAGAGAGGAGAGGTCGCCGATCACCGCCGCGGGAGAGGGAGAGAGGAGAGTGAAGTCGCCGACCGCCGCGGGAGAGAGAGAGAGAGAGAGAGAGGAGAGAGAATAAAATTTGGAGGGAATGAAAAGTTTCCCCCATCGTTTCAATTTAAGTCTGGGCCCTTTATTTAGCGACGAATTATATCCGTCGCTAGGCCGTCGCTCTTCTTGATACTTGACGAAGGAACATCCGTCGCTACGTAGTCGAAAAATTGTCCCGCCATTTCTCTCAACAATTTCTGCGAAATAATCGACTGAATAGCGACGGTTACTTATCCGTCTCTATATCTCTGACACCCTAGTGACGGATGAGCGACCTTTTTTCCCCTTAAAATAAAATAAAAATTGTATCGGCTTGTCGTCGGTACGTCGTCGATTATTTGCCGCAAATCCGTCGCTAACGCCGACGAAAGTTGTCCGTCGCTAACGTACCATCGCTAATTTACTGTATTTTGGTAGTGGTCCTTTTATATGAACATCAATTGCCTTAACCATTCACGCTAAGACTTATATATATACTAGTGGATAACCCGTGCCATAATGGCACGGACACGAACTCGGCCTTCTCGACGTAGGCGTATAGGCACCGGGCCAGCGCTAGGGAGTTCCGGACGGAGACGCGGCCTCCGAACCCGGCCTTTTCGACGTAGGCGTACAGGCACCGGACCAGCGCCAGGAACCCGAGTCCGGCGGAGGCCGACACGACAAAGACCACGGTGGCGGTGTTCGGGGAAGCGTGGGGCCTCATGGAGGCGAAGACGTGCGGGTCGTTGTAGGACGTCCGAGGGCGGCGAGGCCCGAGACGGCGGCGGCCCAGGAGACGACGTCCCTGTGCGGCATTCCGTCGAACACCCGCAGAGCATGGTAGATATAAGTGTTGCCCGCATTTAAAAATTTTGCTTTATAGAAACATCGTAGGTGTTGGCACCTACTTCCCACAGCTCATTCAACTCATCTATCAATGGCTGTAAATACACATCGATGTTCCTCTTTGGATTGTTCGGACCTGGGATAATAACGATGAGGAATATATAGGGAGTCTTCATGCACATCCAAGACGGTAGATTGTACGGAGTGACGATCACATGCCAACATGAATACTGGAAGCCCGAAAGTCCTAATGGGGTAAAATCGTCGGAGGAGAGCCCCAATCTGATACTATGCGAATCCGAAGCAAAATTTAGATACTCTCGATCAAAGTGCTTACATGCTTCTTCATCAGATGGGTGATCCAACACTCCTTTGATCTGTTTCCTCTTGTGCTAACTTATTTTTTCTGCAGTCTCCTTTACCATAAACAACCTCTACAACCGTAGCATCAACGATAAGTAGTACATCGAATCGGAAGGCTTCCTTGCACCGACGTACCTTTCTCTACCACTATCCTTGTAGCGATCAGCACCACAAAATCTGTATGCACTTTCATCTTTGTTGTATTTGTAGTACAACATTCATCCGTTGTGACATGCATCAATTTTCTTGTATCATATCCAGAGCGATCTCACCATCCTCGTAAACCGATAGAAATCATTAGGCAACTTAGCATCCTCCGGCAAGATCTCTATAATCAACTCCATCAGTCGGTTGTAGCATTCTTTCGACATGTTAAAATCGGATTTGATGCTCAATAATCTTGTAACCACCTATAAAGACGAATGATCCTCACAACCAGGATATAATAGAGTCCTTGCATTCTCAAGAAACTCCATGAACTTTGTAGCATCGACGTTCGGTGTCTCTTTGGCTGCATTATGATTGTCCGGATTGAAACTAGGCCCCATCGTATCAAATACCATGTTCACCCATCCATCGTCGTAAGTAGTGTGGTTGTGGACATCCACATAAGGCTCCGAATCCAATGCTAAAGGCACTAGTTCTTCGTGCACGGTCCAATGTTAATAATT
>JANAVB010024163.1:37500-108390 GCA_029216955.1 Iris pallida
TTCCTTTAGTTAGCTTGCTTATGTTACAATTATATTATTTGTGAATATCGATCTTACCAGATGGCACCCATGATCCGAGGAGTGGCACGTCGTTTGAGAGAAACACTGAATGCTGAGGTGGCTCCTCCGACCCTCATCCCTCGACAATGATGATACGACAACCTATCACTATATCTTATATAGTAGTAGATGATGTTTTAGTATTACATTATGTGAGTTCATCTTGATTCTGTTACATTCTTCAGATACTAGATTCGATAAGAACGTATACTACACCATATGTACAGAACATAGATGATTCACACTAATGTATGCTAGAATAAATTTTGGGTTGTGTTCTGAGCCATCCGTTCTCACACTTAAAACACATGAATTAGAATTGTGTGTCAATCTTTGTTTTTGTATTTTCGATAAACCCAGGGATTGGATTCTGTATTTTGTATTTTGGATTCTATATTTTGGCTCCAACTCTAGCTCCAGCTCCATTTGTATTAATCTATGGTACGACATAGTGATCAGGATATAGTCTCTGCAGCCATTCGATTGGCGAGACGAAAACTATGTAGCCGTAGATAAATTTGACTGTCCTTCGACCCTCATCCCTCGACAATGATGATACGACAACCTATTACTATATCTTATATAGTAGTAGATGATGTTTTAGTATTACATTATGTGAGTTCGTCTTGATTCTGTTACATTTTTCAGATACTAGATTCGATAAGAACGTATACTACACCATATGTATAGTACATAGATAATTCACACTAATGTATGCTAGAATGAATTTTGGGTTGTGTTCTCAGCCATCCGTTCTCACACTTAAAACACATATGAATTAGAACTGTGTGTCAATCTTTGTTTTTGTATTTTTGGCGAACCCAGGGATTGGTTTCTGTATTTTGTATTTTGGATTCTGTATTTTGGCTCCAGCTCCAGCTCCATTTGCATTAATCTACGGTACGACATGGTGATCAGGACATAGTCCCTGCAGCCATTCGACCAGCGAGGCAGAAACTATGTAGCTGTAGATAAAGTTGACTATCCTCCGACCCTCATTCGTCGGCAATGATGATACGACAACCTATCCCTATATCTTATATAGTATTAGATGATGTTTTAGTATTACATTATGTGAGTTCATCTTGATTCGGTTACATTCTTCATATACTAGATACTAGTTTCGATAAGAACGTATACTACACCATATGTACAGAACATAGATGATTCACACTAATGTATGCTAGAATGCCAAGTCTATTCCTGTATACCAAGTTTGGTCCGATTTTGAGAAGGTTGATCGAAATGCCAAAATTGGCGGGCCCACGACCCGATCCAACGGACGATTTTGTGCACGGCTCATCGGAATCTAAAATTGGACATACCCTTCAGTTCGTCTCCTCAAACCGGATCCGTAGACATATAGTTTGACGACTTTAGAGACCGTAGGTTCTAGCACACGTTTCGGTGCAAAGCGGGTCCAACGGCGGACATCGTTTTGACCCAAAATTACGATTTTGTCCTGTTCCAGAATTTAACTTTTGGACAGGCATTTCCTAGGTATATCTTTTACATCGAGAACATTTTTAGTGTTTGTTTCAGCATCCGAGAACGTTTGCGGAGGTTACACTCTTGTAGCTTCTTCTCACTTGTCGATTACATCTACTGGACATCGTCAAAACACCTTTCAACCACCAGGCAAGTATACCTTGATATGATTTCTGATTATGCATATTTATTTTCGTATGTTTACTTATTTATTTTCTATTTATTTGTTTAAACTGTGTGTCCAAGTCACACTTGGGTGCAAGCGACTATATTAGTCGTTCTTTTCGTTTCTTTTCTTTCTTTATGTATATCGACCTAGAGTTAAGAGACGAACTCAAGTGTATGAAGTATTCTACGCTTCATAGGCCCTGACACTTGTGTATCACGAGTCACGAGTCTCATATAGATCTCGAACGTATGTATCGACTGGCCATCGGTGCACGCATGCCGTGCGATAGACAATAACTCCTAAATAGTTATAGTTGTCTAGAAGACTTAGCAGTTATTAGGAATGTCATGATGTGGATACAGCACGTATAGTACATGGGATGGAAGGAGACAACTATTAGGCGTAGGGGCTTTCACTTGTTTACTTTCCTCTAGATGCCCTTAGTGACTCAGTCGAGTGTTAATGGGCTGTGCATTTATTTTTCTCTAGCTGCCGTTAGTGACTCATCCAAGAGACTAGTATGTCGTGTATTTATTTATTTTTCTCTAGATGCCACTAGTACCTCGGTTGAAATGCTAACGCACCGTGTTTCTAGCTTTGGAAGGCCCCTGTGTGGAACGTTGTCTTCAAAGTGCATTAACACATAGATGGTTAGGTAGCCCAGTTGTTGTTTATATTTCAGTTATTGTAGCATATTTTTCTGTATCTTGTTACGTCCCTCTGAGGACCTGGTGATCTCTCCAGGATTAGACGAGCAGGACTATCCCGAGGAGTACGGTGCAGCATTGGATCCATCATACATCGGTGACGAGGCATCTCCTGCTCATACTTAGTTTTTATTCTTTATTATCTGAGACCATGTATTAGACATCTTTTATCATCTTTCTTGCTGTTT
This sequence comes from Iris pallida, assembly GCA_029216955.1. Lineage (NCBI taxonomy): Eukaryota > Viridiplantae > Streptophyta > Magnoliopsida > Asparagales > Iridaceae > Iris > Iris pallida. The sequence goes on from JANAVB010024163.1 coordinate 40,113, forward strand.
GAGGAGGTTGGACTCCATTTAGTTAAGTCTATTTTTTATAGCTGTTTGGAGTGGAAATGTCCACCCGGCTATATTTTGACATCATCATTTATCTTATTTTAGTGGATTTTATTATATTCTCTGTGTTGAGCTGTGGATGAGATTTAGTTAAAATTATTGTGGCTTATCATGTATCATTATTACAGCTTATGTACCAATACGGGAATTATCATATATTGGTGTATTCTTCGTAAGAGTACAGCTGGCATATACGTATTCCTAGTCCTACGTATTTGGGACTGGGGCGTTACATATTTTTTGTGGTAGCCCATGCAGGTCGAGATAAATTGTTTGGTTATTTTACCGTTCCATGCAAGCCTGCATATAGGAATAGAGTTTAGAAATCTCATCCACTTGCTTAATCACCTTCCTTGATTTCAAAATTTCGGATTCTCGTTTGACTGCTTGTCTTGCATCTAGATTGACATCGTCCTAACATAATCTCTATTTTCGTGCCAATAGGATGAATCTTCGTAGTGGTCACTCTACTCCTCTCGCCATTACTGATGGGCACACCACTGCTCAAGAAGGACCAGTGGGTCAGCCACCCCTGTCCCCTACCACTCCAGCACCATCCGGACTGCAGCCTGTGATGACACCACCCACTACTCAGCAGCAAGTCCCAGCACCCAAAGTGGGACAGACAGGCCCCGAAAATCCTGCATCTCAAGAAGAGTACCTGCCATCCCCGCCACCTTATCCACCACAGTTTCCACCACAGAATCCACCTCCATATCCACCAACATATCCACCCCAGCAGTCTCTACAGCATCCATCATCATATCCACCCTAGCAGCCTCCACAGTATCCACCATCATATCCACCCCAGTATCCTCCGCAGTATCCACCCCAATACCCTCCACACTAATCCCATCCATATCCTTCATATCCCCCGCAGTATGGACCACAGTTTGTTCCCCAGATGCCATACTTGCCTCCACAGTATTCCATGCCTCAGGCTGGTGGGATTACTACAGAGCAGATCCTCCAGAGCTTAGTACAGGCTCAGATGCAGCAGAGTGAGGCTATCAGGAGGAGTTTGGAGACAGCACTGACCCGAGCACCCCAAGCCTCTGTGGGTACTATCGAAGGGTTTCGCAACATGAATCCTCCGTACTTCAAGGGCACTGAAGATGTCATAGGAATTACCAATTGGCTGGTGAAGACAGAAAATCTCCTGAAGGCTTCGAAGTTGTCCACAGATTTATGGATGACGGCAGTGAAGTTACAGTTGGAAGGGAATGCTTATGATTGGTGGGCCGCAGAGGAAAGACGACTAGAACTTGATCAAACATGGGAGGAGTTCAAAGAGCTATTCAATAAGAAGTATTTCTCTGATACTGCCAAGGATGCGCTTTATGACCAGTTCCTACACTTAGAGCAGGGAAGCATGACAGTTGATGAATACGATGCCGAGTTCAGTCGGTTAAGTAGTTTTGCTCCCGAATTAGTTTCGACGGAGTTGGAGAAGGCTAAGAGGTTTCATAGAGGCTTGAGCATAGAGCTGCAGAGATACAATAGTTCGGAGTCGCGAGTTTCACATACAGCCGTCTTGGCAGAGGCTAGGACTCAGGAGGAAATAAACAAAAAGGCACCAAGTCGACGATCAACAACCACAGTTGGATCAACTAAAGATGCTCAAACAGGACCAATAAAGCGACCCCTAGCACACCAACAGCATCAACCTCAGAGGGCAGGATCATATTAGATGCAGGAGAAGGTCATATGCCACTACTGTGGAAAGATGGGTCATGTTCAGAGAGATTGCCGATGATGTCTTGGGCATTGCTTATCTTGTGGTTCAAGTCATCATCCCGCCAAAGATTGTCCATAGCTGAGAACCACTGCAACACAACAGACGCCAAGGCCAGCAGCAATTTAATATCCAAGGGGCAACCAAAACATGGGTTAGGCATTCAACATGATAGCGACAGGGCCACCAAACCAAGGAACCATAGAGACAGATATGACATCTTAGTTAAATTTATAATTGCACGACCATGATCATAAAATGACTTAGAAATTTTACGATATAAACCTTGTTAGATATAGAAACATGAGGGTATCCTATATAGTTAGAAATCACACCAGTAACCCTTGTCACCACCAAAGATAGTATCACGATCCGTTACCTAAATTGTTGGGCCGGGCCGAGTCATGTCCAGCCTACGCTTGAGATAAAGCGTAGTAAGCTGTTCTAAAGATAACAAGGTAAGACTAAAATTTGCTAACAGTTCTATATGTAATAAAGAGTCATAAATGATCCAAACACAAAATTTATCTCGTATAATAGTAAGTCCAAGTACAAGTCCAAAATATAAAGCTGTATATAGGTCCAGTCACAAAATACATAGTCCAATACATGACTACTCTCAAAAGTCCTAAGTAAATAGACAACTAGACAAGTTTTCCTGCAGGTACATTCTCGTAAGATAAAGTCTGGTCCTCGGCAGTAACTCCATAATATGAATCACAGAGCAACTCCTCCTCAGTAAGTATACCTACAACGTTATCCTGTAAGGACGGGAGCAAGTACTGAATCTAACAAACATATAACACTGATCATGTGATGAAAAGAAATGACATATCATGTTTATCCAGTTTTAGATACATTTTATCATGGCAATAATTATTTGTTTTAAAGTTTAAAACCGTAGCATATACGTGATCGGTCAATAGGTAGATAGGATGTACAGCGATACATATCAAGTTTTTCTGGCATGCACATACGTGCACGAATGGCATCGGTGTATATCCATACACAAATGCGAGATCAGAACATACAACAAAGTTACATATAGAATTTTACCGTGTACGGTAAATACATACGGAGAAGTGGGTCATAATCACGTACACTACTAACAGTTTCTCCTTAACCCGTTATTTAAACATGTGAGAGATATAAAAAACTGTCCTAAACATGGTAGAGACTGAAAGTAATACAACATGTAAAGTTTTAACTTGCTACCCCAAGGATCAGCATTTAACATAGATGGAAAATCACAGTTTATTGTTATAGCAGTATGTAAAGTTTGTAGAGGTACTTGTCTTTAGCAAAGTAAAGCAGCGATAAAAATGCTATAGATGCCTGGTGACTCATCATTGTAGAAATAACACATAAACTTAGTTTTTATACTAAGTTACACACTAAGACACTAGTTGTGTGATACGACTTTCTGACTGGACACCTAGCCAAATGATGACTTTAGCATAGGAGACCAATGTGAGGTGACACAATACTCTAACTAACTTTTTAGGGCCTTTACACTAGTGCGGGGTGAGGTCCAATACGTCTATAACTCAAAACAACACGAAACATTGAAAGTCTTAATTATTCAATAAATAAACCAAACTGTACACTGTGTTCCAACAATTTTTGAGATAGACAAAAAGCTCAATTTTACATAAAATAAAGTACTAAAATAATACTTGTTAATTATAGAAATTTATACTAATTTTTTTGGAATTTATAAACCTTCATAAATATTTATTAAAAATCAGCAAACATATGTATCCTGAAAATGAGTTCTGTTTTCCCATTTTTATAAAATACCAAAAGTACTTATTAAATACTAAAAAAATTAAATTAAATTAGATAATTTAACATAGTATTTAAATACAATTTTTCCCAGATTTTTAAAACACTTAAAATATATATAAAAATTTAAAAACAGCAAGTAACACTTTCTGAAAATAAATAATTAATTATTTACTATTTTGTCCATGTATTCAAAATTGAACCGAAGTCCAGATACAGGACCAAGAGCCATGAATCAAATCCAATATGACTTGTACAGACTCTGAATGTATTAGACACAATTAGACCCAAAAATCTATGCCAGGTTTGGACATCAATTGGTCATAATCAATAAAATTACAGGATTTTAAATATAAATAACATATTTTAAAGTGTTAAAATATACAAGTTACAAAATATACAATAAATAACTTGTAAGATTTTACATAATAATATTTTGTACAAGGTTAAATTTGAAATACATATATAAATATACACCAACAATATTTATACATATACATATATATATATATATATATATATATATATATATATATATATATATATATATATATATATATATATATATAATGGATATATCCATTATAAAAAAAATATATATATATATATATATAATGGATATATATACATATAATAAGTATACATATATATATAATAATACTAAATATAAAATATATATATATATATATACAAATACTGTATATATATAACAGTATATATATAATAATATATATATACATAAATACATATACATATATATATAAATACATATTGTAATATATATATATACATATTGTAATATATATATATATATATATATATATATATATATATATATATATATATATATATATATATATATATATATATATATACATATTGTAAAACCCCCTATTTTTTAAAAATTATTTTTATTATTTCATTAGACTTAAAAATTTAATTTATACGATCTATGGTTTATTTATTTTTTACAATGACCTTAGCCATTGTTGAGTTTTGGAGCACTAGACGACCATGATTTTTAGCACAGAAGTTGTAGCAGTGTGCGTTGACTAGTGCACCAGTCATGCCAGGGAAAGCCTAGCCATGGTGATGACCAAACTAGAAAAACCAGACAGAGTTGTGAATGAGCTTATTTAAAGTATTTTAATTAAATATTATTTTATATATTAATTTTTAGATGACCCGATTTGTCCAATTCAGTCCGAACTGGACCCGAACAAAATTTTACCCTATGTAAGCAGGTAGTGTGACCAAATGTGGCCATGTAGACATATTTTATGTACTTAGAAATATCTCTAAATTATTTTAGAATTTTATGTACAATTTCTAATTATTTAAATATTTGTACAATTATTGGTATATTATTTTTAAATAATATATTACAAGATTGTACATGTTCCTAGACCCGGATAAGGGTGTGTAGTACAGTTCACCCATTGGAACAATTTTATTAATTTATTATTATTAAAGTTATTTTGTAGAGATTTAATAAATATGCTTTCCTATTTACATATTATTATTAATTTTGAGTTGATTTATTAAGGATTGAATTTATATATATATATGTAGATATGCTCAAATATATTAAATAATTGGATAGTTGACTTTTAAATGGCATTTGGATTTTAAATAGATTTTTGGTGTATTTATGGATATATACATGTAAATATATATATATATATATATATATATATATATATATATATATATATATATATATATATATATATATATATATATATATATATATAAGTAAAAAAAAAAAAAAATATATATATATATATATAAGTAAGAGAAAGAAAAATAAATAAACCAATAAAATAAATAGTTAATAAAGCAACCCACCCACCCACTTGAAGTGGGCGGGCCCTACCAAATTCTTGCTTGCTGCACAGCAGCAAGCTCGCGCAAACCCCCACAACCTGTGGGATTCATCTATTAGTTTTAAACCCACTTGTATTAGATTTGCTAGAAGTTGCTTTAAATACATCTTTTTTCACAAACTTCAAGACTTCCAAAACGAAAGTTGTAGATGATCATACCCTCTTCGCCTACGAGTTCATTTCACCAGCGACGGAGTTTTGTGCGCGACGAACGGAGCATCGAAAGTCAGCCCCTCGTCATCTACGGAGCAATTTTTCCACTCAAGGTACCCTACTTCCCGACGATGTAACTTTTTAGTCATAGCACCGATTTTTGATCCGTAAATTTTTTTGGAAAGTAGACTTGACCTTCTTCGAGATCCTCCAGGTGGAATTTGAAACAACCCATCGACTTGCTCGAAAAATCGAGACGAAGTTGAAGAAAAACCTGTTTTCTTTAATACTAAAAACTGTTTTAAAATGACAACTTGTCGGCCAATTTTTTTGTTGTGCATTAAATATTTGTAAAAACTAATTGAAGACAGTAAAAGACAACATAACCGAGATGGTAACGCACATTCTGGATTCATTTTTTATCTAGTATGTAGAAAGTTACACGTTGTTAAAGTTTTCTAAAAAATTATAAATTCTGTTTTCAAAAAGTGGAAAAACACCCGATACGGCGTGCGCCCCGACAAACCGGGCGACGTGATCGCTCACTATACGCATCGAAAGGCGCGTATGGATGTTGTCGATGTGTGGGAACTGACGAAACCCGATTTCGTTGCATGTGCGCGACGAAATCAGTGCGTATCCGCCGAGATATCCCGTATCGACCCTTTGCAAATTAAGTCACAACTTTGTGCACACTCATCATATCGCGATAAAACTTGCGCCATTGGACTCATAATATTTTTATGGTCCTATGAGCCAAGTTTGGTCCGATTCTGAGACCGTTGATCGGGACGCTATTTTGGTGGGCCCATAATTCCACTCAAGTTGATTCTATCTTTATTTATTATATATTGTGGATGAGATTTAGCATGTCTTGATTCTCTACATTTTACAGCTTATGTATTCATACAAAGTTTTCATATATTGGAGTGTACTTCGTATGTATACAGCTGGCATGTCTACGTTCCTAATCCTACGTATTTTGGGACTGGGGCGTTACATATTTTTGTGATGGCCCATGCTGGTCAAGTTTGTCACTTCGGTTACATAATTGTACCAATATGGGCCTGCAATATAGGATTAGAATCTAGGAATCTCATCCACCTACTTGACATCCTTTCTTGACTTTAAATTTTGAACTCTCGTTCGCCCTCCTTGATTTGCATCTTGCTTGACTCTTTCTACCGTAAATTCTTAGTTTCGTGCTTAGTGACAATTAGAAAGATGACTACACTAGTATATGCTCATATATCAAACACATATGGCTAGAATGGTTATATTGGCAATTGGAATACATTCAAGACTCTAATTGAGTTAAAAAGGCTTTTTAGTGTGATTTAATGATTAGTAATTGGTAAAATAGGATATTACCACGAAAAGTTTTAACCCTGAGATTTCTAAATATAAACACCAGAGGATTTATAGAATTTCATATTTGGTTTAAGAAATTGATTGATTTTCAAGATTTGATATTTATGATTTATTGGATTATAGTTATACATCATTGCACAAGTATAAAATTGATTTGCTTTTCGAGTTGTGATATTTATGAGTTTTGGGTGATAGATATACATCTTTGAACAAATATAAAATTTATTTGATTTTCGAGTTTTGATGTTTATAATTTATTGTATTATAGTTATACACCTTTGAACAGTTATAAATTTGGTTTGAAAATGATCTTAGCTTTTAAAAAAATGGCCATAGAAATTGTTTAAATTTGAGTTGTACAACTTGCGATTTTCGTGTTTAGTAAATTTTGAATTTTAAGTGGAAGTAATGACGGTGAATTTTGGAATAAAATATTTGAAAGTTATGAAAACGATTTTTTTTTTTTTGAGAAATTTTTATTTTAAATAGTGCCCTATGATTGAGGATTTACAAATCTATTTAGATTTTTGGTAAAAAAAAGATTTTGACTGATAAGATTATTTAAAAATTTAGTTTAATATTGGATTACTAATATCATAAATTTTTGAAATAGAATAAAAATATATTAATGATGTGATAAGGTTGTTTTGATTGATCAAATAAAGTTATCATCTAAAAGTTGTGATTTTGTTGGAATAACTTAGCATGAATAGAAGTTAAAATTGATGAGAGCATTGAGCTTAATTTTTGAGATTGCTTTTAATATGCTAAGAGTTTTAATATGAGTTATTTGAAAATTTTAGAGTGTTAAATTTTGATTGATTGTGAAATTTTTATGGATTCGTAAATTATGAACTCTTGAGTTAAATAGTTGAATTTAAACGTTAAATTTTGGAAAAGGTTAGTAGTAACTTGATAAGTTTGCTTTGAGATTTATGAAAGTGATTTAAATTTTGGTCATGATAAATTTGAACGGCTTGGAGTGAATACAAATTTTTGGTGGTTTATTTTTGAAAGTTATTTTTGAGACTTTCTGGAGGAAACTTGCGTTAAAATTTTAATTGTTGGCCATCAAGATAGCTCTAATAAGATAGATGTACTCCACACTAATTGCCATGTCACTCATGACCATGATAGTAGTATATGCACAAGTGTCATTAGTCATCTACCCAGCTATGGGACTGTATTACCACCTCGATTTACTCGACCTTTCTTCAATTCTAGATCTTTTAATTGCGACCTTTTAACCCATATGCAATTTGAATAATGAGTTAATGTTTCCTTAACTGTATTCATCTAATGGACTATCTTCTCTCTAGAACTATGTTCCTAAATGATTTTATTAGATTCTCTAATTAATTCTATTTCATGCTTTAACTTGATATTCTTTATTTTTGTACGTTAATTATCACCTCGTGAACTCCCACTTTCTACTTTAGATCTTTTGGCGTTCCTTACCGTCACTTGGATATTTGGAGCATGTTACTAGACTTTTCCTTCCGACAAATTTCATATGTAAGACCTAGACAAGTCCACCTTCATGTAGATATATCATGTCCCACTAGAACACGTCTCCTTGTACACCATTTTCATGATATGACCTTCTGGTCAAAATGGCCAAACTATAACCTCTACCATGACACTAAAATACTTTCTGACTTCAATTTAGAGATCCAACGTTGACTGTCACGACCCGCACCCTGTATAGGGGCACGAGAAGTGGGTACGTCCAGCCTACGCCGCAGTGTCGGCGGTAGAACGCTGTCCTAGGTCAATCATCTAACAATATAAAAGTACCTGTACAGTTTATACTCTCCGAATGGAGGTGACAAACAAAATACAATCTCAATCACATCTAGGTAGAAGAATGAAAGATAGATAGATAGATAGACAGTAACTCAAAGAGAACAGTAGAATAGATGAAATAAGTCTAAGTGTCTAGGATACATAACATCCAGAATGTCAACTCATAATACAATAAGTCTAAGAGTCTATACATCTCCACATCTTAAAATATAACTCAGAATGTGAGACAAAATATAATGTAGAAAAGACTGTCTAGCTAACTGGTCTAGACTACTGGAGCAACATCCTCAGCTGTAGGTGGATCGTGCTGAGGGTCCACAACATAAGTATCATCTAGTCCTGCTCCATAATAGGTAGACACCAGGGCCTCATCCTCATCCTCTGTAATATTTTCAACAGGTCCAGTCAGGACAGGAATGAGCACAATACATCTCACACAGTTCATATCAGGTTAGAAAATACGATACAGGCAATAGAGTAAAATACAGGAAGTGCTGAAAGGAAATATACGCTGTAAAAGAGATAGCTTATAAAGGAAATATCTACTGTATATAAAGAACTGTAAGTGGCTAGTGATGTAGAGTACAAGATAGGCATGTGAATGGCTAGAATTTATACATGATTATACTGCTGAGTTTGCACATGATTACACTACTTTAGAATTATTCACATGTCTACTTCTACTCCCCCGTTTCCCCAATCAATACACAAGGATCTAGACAAGTTACGTTATTATACATGATTACTTCACATGAGGCTCATAAATGAGTATACGTGAAGTTATACATAAGGGCTCAGTGAACATGAGAGTACATGATCACATGAGTATACATGCATGATGGAAGCACAGGAGTACATGATGAAAGAGAAACACGTGTAACATGAAGTACCCGATGCTCCCGAGGGGGATAACATCTCATGTAAAGATCCATATAGTACCAATCCGTGTTACCAACGTGACATCATCAAGTAAAGTAATCTAGAGCGAGAAGTAAAGCCTGAACAAGTATGAAACGGTCAGAGAATGTACTTGCCTGATAACTGAATGTCTGAAGAGGATATACTGTCTGAGAAGAGGTGTATGGCTCCTAATCAGAGCAATACAAGTCACAATGTATCCACAATGGTAAAAATAAAGTATACAATACATACTACATGATTCTAGGTCAATCTGGTCAAAAGTCAATTCTTGGTCAACATTCTAGTCAAACTAGTCAAGTTCTCTAGGGTTTAGTCAATCAATGGTCAGACTAGTCAAATACTAGTCAATATGGTCAAGCTAGGTCAATCTAGACTATCTAAGGTACTACACCACACGGTTAAGGTATAACCAATACCTATACAAGTATACCACATATAAATACATATATATATAATACCAACCTTAATCCTATATTCAAGCTAATCCCATATTCCAATCTCAAGTCATGACTCAACTATAAGTATTTAACTTAACCCCATACATATCTTAATCTACATAGGTCTTTCCACCAAACCCAAGTCACAATAGTATACTTATATATAGGTCAAACCTAAACCAACTAGTTAATAGCCTAGGTTTTAGTCAAATCTTAGTCAACAAGTCCTTCTATGTTCATCCAAGCCATTTCTAGGTCAATTTGGTCATGGTTGACCTATAGTTGACTTTGGTCAACAATGGTCAATTATCTAGTCAAACTAGGTCTACTAGTCAAGTTAGGTCAACCAATGTCAAACTAGTCATTCTAGGTTAATTTAAGTTCAATCTAGGTCAAGTTTGACCCTAGGTTGACTTTGGTCAACCCTTAGTCAACAAGGGTCAATTAGTTAGGATTTTGGTCATTAGGTTAGCCCCAAGGCCATAGGCTAGTATCTTGGCCATAGGCTATTGTCATAGGTTTCCATATAACCTATACTTAGTAAGTCATATATATATATATATATATATATATATATATATATATATATATATATATATATATATATATATATATATATATATATACACACACATCTACCTACTACCTATATCAGTATGGGCAAAACTATATACAATACCAAAACCCACATATATATACAATGTCACTATATATCTAATACCAAAAATGTATATATATATATATATATATATATATATATATATATATATATATATATATATATATACAAACCTATATATATATTACATATATATAGAGAGGGAAGAAAGAGAGAGAATTAGAGAGAGGGAGAGAGGACAGTGAGAGAGAGGGACTGCTAGACACACACAGGGAAGGGGAAAGGGTTCCAGTTTCCTGGAATTAGGAAACAGCCCCCAAACATAACACAGTGCACATATACACAGTGCACATATATACATGTATATGTATATACATACACAACTACAAGTCCTCAAAACTCACCTACACTCACACATACATATATACTACGTATATATATACTAAAAACACACTAATACATGTATAAATCATATTAAAAATCAAATCAAAACTCATTTTTGAAAACTGGAAAACAATCCCAAAATCTGGAAACTGTGGACTGTGCATAGGTAAATAGGGTAAACCCAAAAACACACATGTAGCCGAGCTAAGGCTCGAATCCCAAGGTTGGTAATTGATGCCCAAGTGTCCCCTAGTGTCCTAGGTACCTGACACGACACCACGACACGAATTGAAGTGTCCAAAACTCAAAAGAACCCAATCGGGTAAACCTGATACTCACACGCGTGCACAGCATCGTGCACGCGTTCCACACGCTCGTGGACACACCACGAGACATGACACATCTCGTGGTCATGCACACGTGTAGCCCACACATAGGGCTACACGATGGACACACTGATACGTGTCCACGACACCCTACGACACGATACGAAGACCGTATCAGTCGTGAAAAACACGACTGATACACGAGTCCAGACCGCGTCGTGCACGCGGTCGAGCGCCTCGTGCTCGTGACACAGGACACGACACATCTCGTGCTCGTGTCCTCGTGTATTCCACATGATGGGCTACACGCTCGTGTCACCACAAGGTGCCCAAGTGTCGTGTCCGCGCGACACGATACGCACGAAGTTGCCCCCGCGCGCGTGTGCGCTGACAGCGCGTGTCCAGTGCGAGTGAGATTTCTCACTCGACACGACACGACGCAGCACCAAACTTTGGGGGCATGTTCGCAGACATTGCCCCCGTGTCCATGTCAATTTTCTCGTGTCCTAGTGCTCTGCGCAGTGAGCACGAAGGGTGGGGTAGCAGGGCACGCACGCGAGCCTCGTACAGTGGGTTCGTGTCCGTTTTGGACACGGACACAGCACGAAAACGTGCTCAGTCAAGTTGGTCTGTGACCTACATGTCTAGGGCTACAAGAAAGTGTAATTTGTTTTACATTTCAACAAAAACAGATCCTCTGCGGCATTTCACCAAACAAGGGTTTATAGGCTAGGATACGTGTCCGATACGGACACCAAACCAACTCTAATTTTCACCAAACTTGACCTACAGTTCTCTGGTACCTAGATGCATGCAAATATGAAGAGAAAACACAATATTAACATGGTTTGAGGGTATTTACCTATTTGTGTATTTCCAATAGAAATCAATGAGAGGTGGGGTGTCCTTCCACTTGGTGATGCCCAAAACCCCTCAATCCTTGATAGCAGGCCCTAGCTAGTACCCTCTAGTGTAGGGGAGTCCAATGCAAGAAACTAGAGGTGATTTGGATCAAAATTGATCAAGTTATGGTCTTGTGAAGGAAATGGAATTTCTAGGTATAAAATTCATGTAAAATGATCATGAATGAAATTAATGGGATTATATAGGAAGGGGGGTAGTGTTTGGCTGCCATGGGGGTAGGGGAGGGTGTCCTACCACCTTGCAAACTTATCCCCTAAGTCTTTGACTAAGGGGTTAGATATTTAGGTTCTAAAATATCTAAAAAGTGAAATATCTAGATATTTATCTAACTAGATATTTAAACATAAAGCTAATATCTAACATTAGTCTTCTAGGTTAGTTGCTAACCTCTAGATTAGTGCTAAACTAGGTTAGGGACTAACATGACACTAATCAATAATTAGACAATAATTAAAACACATAAATACAAATAATTCCAAATAAATTCTAGAAAATTACCAAAATACCCTTTAGGCTAAAAAGCCCTAATTTAATGTTCTAAGCCTATGGCTAGGCTCACATGGTCATGGCAACTTCTAGGTTAAGGAATAACTAGGGTTTACACTAGGGTTATACTAGTAAAGTCACAAAGTCATAAGTCATGACTTAGAAAATGGTTTTAACTAACTAAAAATCACCAAAAATCATATCATGACTATAATACCATTAATAATAATAAAAATAATAATTTTTCAAAAATACTCCAATTTCAGAAAACTGGGTGTTATATTGACTCAATCCTTTAACCCGATATGTGAACATGTTCTACGAAATCCCTTAATGCTGAACCTTGTGCCTTACCGTGATTGCTTGAACATTGTCCCACCACACTACTAGTTTAATTCTTGTAAGTTGGGTAGAATACCTCACCACCTAACAACCCTTTTTCCTTGTGAACCACATTGGTAAGCTCACTTAGACTATAAATTCAGAGGACCCTACCTTATCTAGTCTACTGAGCCATAAATGAGGAAACACTAGGACAACTGTATAGGCCCAAACTTCAGGCGAGCTTTGATTTTAAAAGATCTTGGACTATTAAAAAACTTCCTTCATCAGTACCTCCCTTGCTCATAATTTGACTATCTCATGCTGCTAATGTAGCTTCAGTTTTGCGAGCTTATTTTGTTATCAAGCTTGATCATGACATATTTTATTGGGTGTACCCACTAACATATTGTCTAATCAGAACCAGTGCATGATGGTCTGATCAACCTATTGCACTTTGGTTCGCTTATCATATCTTACTCTATGCGGATAGAGACATAGTTAAACCTGTCTTAGAGTCTCTTCAACGACAGCCTTGGCAATTCTCTTTTGAATTATTTTCACCACCTATGAACCCCGCAATTCGTACTCAATATATAACACCGTCCTTGAAGCTTTTGTTGTTCTTGTCTTTTACTTATTTTGAAAAGACAAGGTACTGTACTTGCTAAGATAGACTCAAGGTATCATCTTTGGTTGCCCAATCGGTTAATTATATGCAAATGTAGATAGCCACCGATCGACTCATGTGGCTATATCCTCACCTTAAACTCTCCTTCTCCCCAATCCTAGAAATTTCATTGTGCCCTTCCAACCCCTCTTGAACGTAGAGAGTGATTCTAATCATCACTTAATCAAACCCTCGACCAAGACGATTAGTATCCAGTTCTTCCTTAAGGAATCACATCTCCTAAATGTCTAATTTATTCTCTTTGCCTACTCAATTCCTTACTGTTCTCTAAAATTGGATATTCAAAATTTTGCTACCTTCATTAGAAACCCTTATTCAATTCCATAACCATGATATATTTTTGTATGTATCGACTCCACAATTTTCTATTGTATGGTGGTGTTGAACGCCGTTTTATCGCCTCCTCCAAAATTTAATTATATTTTGGTATTGACGAACTCTTCCTATCCCTCAACCCTATCTGCCCTATAAATCCTAAATTTTGAGGACGAAATTCTTGTAAGTTGGGTAGGATATAAAATCCCCTATTTTTTAAAATTATTTTTATTATTTTATTAGACTTAAAAATTTAATTTATACGATCTATGGTATATTTATTTTTTACAATGACCTTAGCCATTGTTGTGTTTTGGAGCACTAGACGACCATGACTTTTAGCATGAAAGTTGTAGCAGTGTGCCTTGACTAGTACACCAGTCATGCCAGGGGAAGCCTAGCTATGGTGATGACCAAACTAGGAAAACCAGACATAGTTGTTAATGAGCTTATTTAAAGTATTTTAATTAAATATTATTTTATATATTAATTTTTAGATGACCCGGTTTGTCCAATTCAGTCCGAACTGGACCCGAACAAAATTTTAGCCCATGTAAGCAGGTAGTGTGACCAAATGTGGCCATGTAGACATATTTTATGTACTTAGAAATATCTCCTAAATTATTTTATAATTTTATGTACAATTTCTAATTATTTAAATATTTGTACAATTATTGGTATTTTATTTTTAAATAATATTTTACAAGATTGTACATGTTCCTAGACCCGGATAAGGGTGTGTGGTACAGTTCACCCATTGGAATAATTTTTATTAATTTATTATTATTAAAGTTATTTTGTGGAGATTTAATAAATATGCTTTTCTATTTAAATATTATTATTAATTTTGAGTTGATTTATTAAGGATTGAATTTATATATATATGTAGATATGCTCAAATATATTAAATAATTGGATAGTTGACTTTTAAATGGCATTTGGATTTTAAATAGATTTTTGGTGTATTTATGGATATATACATGTATATATATATATATATATATATATATATATATATATTTATATATATATATATATATATATATATATAAGTAAATAAGTAAGAGAAAGAAAAAGAAATAAACTAATAAAATAAATACTTAATAAAGCAACCCACCCACCCACTTGAAGTGGGCGGGCCCTACCAAATTCTTGCTTGCTGCACAGCAGCAAGCTCGCGCAAACCCCCACAACCGTGGGATTCATCTATTAGTTTTAAACCCACTTGTATTAGGTTTGCTAGAAGTTGCTTTAAATACATCTTTTTTCACAAACTTTAAAACCCTAGACTTCCAAAACGAAAGTTGTAGATGATCATACCCTCTTCGCCTACGAGTTCGTTTCACCTGCGAAGGAGTTTTGTGCGCGACGAACGGAGCATCGAAAGTCAGCCCCTCGTCATCCACGGAGCAGTTTTCCCACTCAAGGTACCCTACTTCCCGACGACGTAACTTTTTAGTCGTAGCACCGATTTTTGATCCGTAAGATTTTTTGGAAAGTAGACTTGACCCTCTTCGAGATCCTCCAGGTGGAATTTGAAACAACCCATCGACTTGCTCAAAAAATCGAGATGAAGTTGAAGAAAAACATGTTTTCTGTAATACTAAAAACTGATTTAAAATGACAACTTGTCGGCCAATTTTCTTGTTGTGCATTAAATATTTGTAAAAACTAATTGAAGACAGTAAAAGACAACATAACCGAGATGGTAACGCAGCTTCTGGATACATTTTTCATTTAGTATGTAGAAAGTTACACGTTATTAAAGTTTTCCAAAAAATTGTAAATTTTGTTTTCAAAAAGTGGAAAAACATCCGATACGGTGTGCGCCCTGATAAACCGGGCGACGTGGTCGCTCATTATATGCATTGAAAGGCGCGTATGGATGTTGTCGACGTGTGAAAACTGACGAAACCCGATTTCATTGCATGTGCGCGACGAAATCAGTGCGTATCCGTCGAGATACCCCGTATCGACCCTTTGCAAATTAAGTCACAACTTTGTGCACACTCATCATATACGATAAAACTTGCGCCATTGGACTCAAAATATTTTTATGGTCCTGTGAGCCAAGTTTGGTCAGATTCAGAGATCGTTGATCGGGACGCTATTTTGGCGGGCCCACAATCCCACTCAACGGGCAAATTTGTGCACAGTCCACCGGAATCCAAAATTGGACATAACGTTGGGTTCGTCTCATCAAAAAAAATTTGTAGACATGTAGTTTGACGACTTTGGAGACCGTAGGTTCTGGCGCGCATTTCGGTGCAAAGCGGGTCTAACGGCGGATATCGTTTTGACCCGAAATTACGATTTTGCTCCTGTTCTAGAATTTAACTTTTGGACAGGCATTTCCTAGGCATATCTTATATTCCAAACTCGTTCGTGATGTTTGTTGCAGCATCCGGAGTCATCTGCGGCATTTGGCTTTTCTTGCTTCATCTATAGGTCTGTTCGAGCTACTGGATTATTCCCTTTTGCACATAACCTCAGGAAAGACACCTTGCCTTTACTGTTTAATTTCTTGCTCAATATCATGCATGCTTTTTCTTTATGTTGTTCTTTCAAAACTATATAAAGATGTAAATTATTATATTTTATGCAATTGGCTTAGAGTTAAGGGACCACCATATGTTTAGTGCATCTCATAAAATGTCACGATATGCTACGGACTGTGTGTGAGTTGTGAGTCGCATATAGATGCGGACTTGCGTGCTGACTGATCATTGGTGCGTACAGGCCGTGCATTAGGATATAACTGCTAATAGATTTATGTAGAAGACTTGGCAGTTATTAAGGATTAGACAGTGTCGTGGAGTCGATACATGTATAGCATCATTGGGGGGAGGGGACAGTTATTAGCGTAGGGGATACATTTTATTTTTACACACATTTTGGGCTGAGGGTGACTCTTATGAGCACTGCCTTCTGTCCAAGGCCGATAGTGACTCGGATGAGCGCTACTTACTGCCACTCTTTATTTACTCTGCTGAGCCTACAGCCCCTACATAGAATGTTGTCCTCAAAGTGCATATCACCTAGAATGGTTAGGAACCTTTACTCATGCATATTTTCTGTTGAGCTTTATTATTCAGTTTATCGGCATGATATTATGTGTCTTGTTACGTCCCTCTGAGGACCTGGTTTTTCCCCAGGTGTGTGTTTATGTTTTCTGCAGGCGTTCTAGCCAAGGCCGTGATCTTTTCCATTTCTCGAAGCTGATTGCTCTTGGTTCGTTTTATCATTTTGTCGTTTGCTTTCTTGTACATTTATATCATTGAGATAGTTGGTAGTGGACTTTGTCTTCGCCCAACGATTGTACCATAACTGTTCAAGTTGATTCTATCTTTATTTATTATATATTGTGGATGAGATTTAGCATGTCTTGGTTCTCTATATTTTACAGCTTATGTATTCATACGAAGTTTTCATATATTGGAGTGTACTTCATATGTATACAGTTGGCATGTCTACGTTCCTAGTCATACGTATTTTGGGACTGGGGCGTTACACATATATACATGTATACATATATAATAAATACAAAAAAATAAAACAAAACAAAAGAAAAGAAGAGGAAAAGGGGGGCTCGAACTCGGGTCAGGGCAGGGGGGTGTTAGGCGCGGTCGGGCTGGCCAGGGAGTCAGCCTGAGTCTATTAGGGGAAAGGTTTCGGGTTAGGGTTAGTTTTAGGTTAGATTTTAGGTTAATAGGTTTTAACCCGATAGCCCAAACTTCGTGTCATGACAGTTAGGGACATAAAAAATGGCTGAGTCCCAGTGTCCGGGTCGTGCATGACACGCACGGCTCGAGTTGGACATGTTCAGACTTACCACTAGGTTCGTCAGGACGCGGCGAGTTGCATATGTGAAGACGAGTCGTGTCGGAGAAGGAAAAACAAAGTGACACGTATGTGTCCAAGTCGAGCGGGCTGTTGATGCGGCGACCGGACGGAGGAAGCGTCGGCGTCGCAGCGCTGGGGTGGCGCTGCACTCGCCTTGGCGTGGCGAACTCGTCGGTGGCGGTGGATGGTGGTGTAGGCGGCTGTGGAGGTGGCGCTAGGGTGGTCGTCGGAGTTAGGGTTAGGGTCATGGAAAAGTGGGGGGGGGAGACGGGCTGTTGTGGTCGGAGAAGGAACTAGGGTTAGGGTTTCGGGGTCGGGGAGTATTTATAGAGGGGTAGGGCGGTTGAAATGGGGTCTAGGTCGGTGGTGCGGTGGCAGTCGCCCGTCGTCGATCGTCGGGGGCAGGTGAGAACGTGGGGGGGGATAATGAATTACAGAAAAGTCCCCCAATTTTAGGATTTTACAAAATAACCCTACTCTCATTGGTTTACAAATTATTATTGGCAACCCGCAATAAAAATAATTCAACTAATTACAATTTGATATTAAAACAAATTTAAATATTACAAAATAATATTAAAATATTTCAATTAATTACAAAATGATATATTTTGATTTAAAAATTAATTAAAAATTATTTAAAAATTCTAGAAAAATTTCTAATAATTATTATAAATCATTTTAAAGCTAAATAGGTCATGAATATCTAATTAACACTAATTAAACCAAATTTGAAAAATAGGGGCTGACAAGTCTTCCATCCTTGAAAAATTTTGTCCTCGAAATTCACAAGGATAGAAAACTCTACAATCGTTCTAATATAACAAGCAATGCAAAGAATAACTAAGGCTATTATCAAAACTAACCTCTAAGGTATCAAGCGGAAACGGATGGTTTCCTCGCAGCTGTTGGGTCGAACAAGTAAGGATATCTCTCCCTCATGTCCGACTCCCTCTCCCAAGTAGATTCACCCGGAGAGTGACGGCTCCAAGCTACTCGTACTAAGGGTATAACATTGTTCTTCAGCCTCTTCTCCCTCCTGTCTAATATCTCCCCTGGCTGCTCAGTAACTGCAAGGCTCGGTCCGATCTCCAACACTGAATGATCTAGCACATGACTGGGGTCCGGAACATATCTCCTCAGCCGAGACACATAAAAGATATCGTGAACTCCTGCTAGGTTGGGTGGAAGTGCAACCCTGTAAGCTACCTCTCCGATCCTGCCAAGTATCTCGAACGGCCCGATGTATTTGGGGTTCAACTTGCCTCCTCGTCCGAACCGGATCGTCCCTATAGTAGGTGATATCTTCACTAGCACCATATCTCCGTCAGCGAACTCCATCGGTCTGCGACTAGCATCGACCCAGTGTTTCTGCCTGTCCTGAGCGACTCTGAGCCTGTCTCTGATCATCCCGACCTTCTCTGCTGCATCCGTGATCATCTCTGGCCCAAACATAACTATGTTCCCAATATCATCCCAAAAGAGCGGTGTACGGCCTCGTCGTCCATATAGAGCCTCGAAAGGAGACATACCGTTGCTGGCTTGGTAGCTGTTGTTGTATGAAAACTCTACCAAGTGTAGATGGCTCTCCCATGATCTGCCAAAGTCTAGCACACAAGTTCTCAGCATGTCCTCTAGCGTCTGTATCATCCTCTCGGACTGCCCATCTGTCTGCGGGTGGTACGCCGTACTGAACTTGAGCCGACTGCCCAACTCCTCCTGCAAGCTCCTCCAGTAGTGGGACGTGAATCTGCTGTCTCGGTCCGACACGATGCTCACTGGTACTCCATGCAAGCGAACTATCTGCTGCATGTATAGCTCTGCTAACTTATCGGTAGAAAGCCCCTCCTTGAAGGGTATGAAGTGCGCACACTTCGTCAGCCTGTCCATGATGACCCAAATGGCATCCTTTCCTCCTTAGGAATGAAGAAGCCCTGAGACGAAGTCCATCATAATGTGTTCCCACTTCCACTCGAGAATGGGTAACGGCTGCAACAGACCAGCTGACCTGCTGGCAAACTAGGCATCTCGAAATAAAACGTGATACATCTCTCTTCATCCCGTACCACCAAAAATATTTCTGCAAGTCATGGTACATCTTGTTAGCACCATGGTGAATAGAATATCTCGATCGGTGCACCTCCTGCAAGACTGCCTCTATCAACTCTCCCTTCGGCACGAACAACCGGCTGCCATGCCTCAAGGATCCATCCTCTGCTATGGTGAAGTCATCCAGCAATCCAGCTAAAGCCTGGGCTCAAATTCTGCGAAGGCTCTCATCTGTAGACTGTGTCTTCCTGATCTGCTCCATCAAAACTGACTGAATGTTAAGCGCCATCATTTGTATCACTGATCTTGGACGAACTATCTCGATACCGAGCTTCTCAAGATCTTCCCGTAAATACCGATTTATCATCAGATACCATGCCATCGGATGCCTGCTCAGCGCATCCGCCACCATATTTGTCTTCCCGGGGTGATACTATAAATCGATGTCGAAGTCTTTCATCAACTCCAACCATCGTCTTTGCCTCATGTTCAGCTCTTTCTGCGTGAACACATACTTCAAGCTCTTTTGGTCAGTAAAGATTTCCACACGCTCTCCGTATAAGTAATGTTTCCATAACTTGAGTGCAAAGATCACCGCAGCTAACTCTAGGTCATGGGTAGGATAGTTTCGCTCATGAGTCCGTAATTGCCTAGATGCATAAGCAATCACTTTTCTATGCTGCTTTAGGACACATCCTAGCTCCTTTCCCGAAGCATCGCTGTATATGGTGAAACCTACAAATCCTGAAGGTAATACTAGAACTGGAGCGGTCGTCAGCCTCCTCTTCAGCTCCTCAAATGCTGTCTGGCAGTTCTCTGACCAGATGTACTCTTCGTCCTTCCGCGTCAGCTTCATCATGGGTTCAGCTATCCTAGCAAAGTCCTAGATGAACTTCCTATAATAGCCGGCTAAATCCAGAAAGCTCCTGATCTCTGAAACTGACGTCGGAGCCTTCCACGTCTCAACGGCAGCAATCTTTCTGGGATCTACCGAGATCCCCTCTCCAGTAACTATATGACCGAAAAACTCCACTCGGTCCAAAAAGAACTCGCACTTCGATAATTTGGCAAACAACCTCTCCTGCCGCAGAATCCCTAAAACTGTTCGCAAGTGCTCTGCGTGCTCCTCCGACGTCTTCGAGTATATCAGGATGTCATCGATAAATACTACGACGAACTTATCCAGATACTGGTGAAATGTCTTATTTATCAAATTCATAAAGACAGATGGCGCATTTGTGAGACCAAATGGCATCACCAGAAACTCGTACTGCCCGTACTTCGTGTTGAACGTCGTCTTCTGGATGTCTGCAGCCCTGACTTTCACCTGGTGATACCCGGATCTCAAATCTATCCTGGAAAACACCTTCGCCCCACTCAACTGGTCGAACAAATTATCTATCCTGGGCAGAGGATATTTGTTCTTAATGGTGACGGTATTCAACGCCCGGTAGTCAATGCACAACCGAACTGTACCATCCTTCTTCGGCACAAAGAGCACTGGCGCTCCCCATGGAGAAGCACTAGATCGAATGAAACCCTTTTTCAACAGGTCATCAATCTGCTCCTTCATCTCTACGGCCTCCTTAGGGTTCACACTATAGCAAGCCCGGGATACTGGTGATGAACCCGGTACTAAATCTATAGTGAACTCCACATCTCTGTCAGACGAAAGTCCTGGAAGATCCTCTAGGAATACATCCATAAACTTCCTAATGATAAGGTGTGGCGGTGCTATCTTCCCAATTGTCGCACAACAGTTTGGCTCTAGGCTGATCTCCGGCCCTGTCCTCCTGACACTAAATGGTGTCATGCCTGGGGGACTGAACAGAATACTACCCTCATGACAATCTATAGCTGCATGGGCATAGCTAAGCGAGACCATCCCCAATATGATATTATACCCGGGGAGTGGCATCACAAAGAATCGTCCCCTAAACACTCTCCCAGCTATAGTAATAGAGCATCTATAGATAGCTCTAATGGGCACTGGTCCGCCTCCTGTCATTACTCTGCTCATCTCCTCGGTAGGTGTAGCTACTAAGTGGTGTTTATGCATAAACTCTTATGACAGGAAGCTATGAGATGTACAGAATCAAACAAGCATAGAGCTAGAAAAGTATGCAAATAAATATGACCTGTGATGACGTCAGCCAAATAATCTGGCTCCGAAACCTGCTCCGGCTCAAGAGCCAGACTATAAGTCTTCCTCTGGGGTCCCTTCTGCTGCTGCAGATGTTGCCCAAACCTCTGCTGCTGAGTCGAAAGCGGCGGTCCTCAAGACGGTGGTCCGGCACCTGGTACTCTCGCTACTGGGCAGTCCCGAAGCTGATGGGTGGTAGACCCACAAGCTAAACACTGCCCCAACCTCTTTCTACAGATAAAAGCGTCGTGGCCTGGCCTTTTACAGAATACATACGAAGCTCCCTTCTGCTGCTGTCGGAGTCCCGAGACTCTAACTGACAGGATTGGATGATGTGATGTAGGGGGACGGTAAGTCTGCTGGTGCGGCGTCGGCGCTCTCGGCTGGAAAGTCTGACGCTTGGACGGTCCCTCGAGGTGTACAGAAGCTGGCCTCTTGTAAGACAGAAGACGCTCCTCTATGCTCCGGGACAACTCTAGGCTCTGGTAGTAGTCAGTCGTACCATTCGCCACTATAAGAATGCCAATGTCTGGAACTAGACCTTGGCAAAACCTACGCATCATCTCCTCTGGGTCTGCAACTAGACTAGGAGCAAAACGGCTCAGGCGACTAAACTCTGCTGCATACTCGTCAACAGAACGGTTCCCCTGCTGGATGTTCTGGAATCGTAGCCCCATGGCTACCCTAGCGGTGGTCGAGAAGAATTTCTTCTTGAACTGGGCCTTGAACTGATCCCAAGTGGCCTTTCCTCTCGCGAATAGCGGCTCATTTAAGAACCAAACTCCTACCAAGTCTATCAGCAGAAATCCCGCTGCCTCGACCTGGAGGTCATTAGGCAACCTAGCTCCAAGGAGCTTCCTTTCTACCGAGTCTAGCCAGTCATCTGCTACTACGATGCCCTCAGTCCCTAAGAACTCCTTGGGGTTCAGTCCCATGAAGTCCTTGATTGTCCCTACTCTCTGCTGTGGCTCTACAGGTGGTGGGACCACGGTACGTTCCTCAGAACGCACCATGCTGTTGCAGAGTAGGGTGGTCTGCTCCTAATGGGTCGTTAGGAACCCCTGGATCAGAGTGAGCAGTTGGTTCCCGTCGAGTGTGACGGAAGCCTGGACAGTTATAGTAATAGGTAGTGGTGGGAGTATCGTGTCCTGCTGGGACCGTGGTATGGAAGGTGGTGGAGGCATTTGGGTTGGTGGTTTTGTGGAGTGAAGGAGTATGGTAGGTGGAGGTACATCGGTCAACTGGTCAACCGAATGGATAGGGAGTATGCCATTCTCAGGTGTGACAGACTGGGATGAGCGGGTGAGCACCATCTAAATAAATAAATAAATAAAAAGGACTTATAAGGACTCTTTAAAGTAAACAATCATAAACAAGAAAATCTAATTCACTACCAAAATTTATCGTTTTAGCGACGGCCCTATCCGTCGCCAATCCGACGGTAATTAGTATTAGCGACCGATCACTGACGGTTTTTGGCCAAAAAAATCCGTCGGCAATCAGCTCGTCGCTAATAACGGTCCGTCGCTACGTAGTCGTCAAGTGACGGAATAGCGACGGCTTGTCGACGTAACAATACGAAGCAATAGCGACGCATTTTCGACGGACTGTCGTCCATTTCAACTATTAAGTACTGAACAATGTAGACAATAGCGACGTAAAGTTCCGTCCGTAACCCGTCGTAATAGCGTATCAGAGTGTATCATGCCGTCGCTAATCCGTCGAAGCCTTCAATAACAAAGGACGGATTAGCGACGGTTTCTTGACGAAAAATCCGTCGGTCAGGTTCTGGAAATTCTTGTCATTTCCAGCAGCATGGCGACGGAAGAGTCGTCGCTATTCCGTCGATATCTGTCGATGGAATAGGGACGGATTATCCGTCGACCATGTTCTGGAAATTCTTGGTATATCCAGAAAAAGGACGACGGATAAGTCGTCGCTATTCCGTCGAACTATATGCTATGCCGACGGATATTCAGTCGACCAGCCGTCACTACCTGGAAACATTTTCAAATCTCCAGATAGCGACGGATTAGCCGTCGACAAGTAGTCGGAAACTGGTAATATCCGTCGCACAACGGTCGCAAGTCCGTCGCTAACTGAGAATATTTTGAAAAAAAAAATTACAGCACTTTCCCTGTTCACAAAAATATGCATGAACCAAACAAATATATAATGCACACCAATTATCCAACAATCACATAAACCAAATATATAATGTAGACCAATTATCCAAGAATTACATAGACCAAATATGCACATACGAATTTAATGCACACCAATTATCCAAGAATCATATAGATCAAACCAAATTAATATAAAATAGACATCAATTATCCGGAAGAGTAACCTAATATCCGTCGTTATAATCCGATCATAGCACAAATATTTCAAAATTTCCACAAATATTCCAAAATACATAGAAAAATCGACTTTGGCCTCAACAAAG
Organism: Iris pallida; assembly: GCA_029216955.1. Taxonomy (NCBI): domain Eukaryota; kingdom Viridiplantae; phylum Streptophyta; class Magnoliopsida; order Asparagales; family Iridaceae; genus Iris; species Iris pallida. The sequence continues at coordinate 64,814 of JANAVB010024163.1, forward strand.
ACCACAAGTCAAACGATGAATCCTCACAGCCAGGGATCATAGTTGCGTTGAGGCATGTACCATTCTATCAGCCACTTTACATATGAAGGCTCAATCTGGTTGAGGTCTTCTGTAGGGACAGGAGGGTCGGTCCCGATGCTACTACTCTCTGACGGCGGCTCCTCCTTAACTTCAAGCTTGGGAGCAATATCTTCCCTGATGGTCATCGGTTCTTCCTTGACCTCGACCTTTGGTAACACCTTCTCCTTAACAGTCACCGGCTCTTGTTTGACGATGGAGACTTCCTCCGTGTCGACCTCCAAGGGTTTCTTGCCTCGACCCCTTCCTCGACTAGCAGCACCACCTCGACAAGTCCTAGGAGCCATCTTTCTAACAACAAAAATTTTCATATAGGGTAAAAATCTGTGACGTTGGTAGCATGAGAGGGAGCAGCACTAGAAAAGTTGTAACGTTGGTAGCATGAGAGAGTAAAAATCTGTATCACAAGACTAACAGAATTACTATGTAATCATGTACTCACCAATAACCGGATGTAACTGGAGTCGTTGAGCCTATCGTGCAGTAATTGGTGGATCCGCTGGTATAGGCCGGATGTACTTAGTTTCTACCTCGCCAGTCGAATGGCTTAATTGCCAAGTATGGGAACGAATGGCTCAGAACACAACCCAAGATTCATTCTAGCATATATTAGTGTTGGATTTCTTGATTCTGTTACGTTCTTCAGATACTAGATACGATAAGAACATATACTATACCATATATACAGAACATAGATGATTCACACTAATGTATGCTAGAATGAATCTTGGCTTGTGTTCTGAGCCATCCGTTCTGATCAAGTATCTTCCTTCTCCTCTCCTCCACATGGCTCTGAACCCATCTGCTCCTCCCTACTTCCCTTCTTTTTATTTGACTCTCTCAGCCACATATGATATCCATCTCAAGTGTAGAGTCGGAGAAGAAGAAGTGGGCAGGAAGAGGAGGGAGAAGCAGCACAGCCGGCTACATGACCCGGAGAAAGTACAAAGGTTTTCTTCAACATACGTAGGAGAATTATAAGGATATATCTTTTCATAACATATCACTTTGTCAAAGACCCTTTATGTGACAACCATGTTACCGCGGTGTCGGAAGACTAACATGTCATAATTTTCTAAGCCGTGTGTTTTGACATAATCCTTCAAACTCTTTCATGCTATGTAATAATGCAAGATTACTACATAGGAGGAAAGAGTTGGGAAGATTATGTCAAAACACACGGCTTAAAATAATGTTGTCAGGAACCTCTCACTCGAGCTCTACACGAAGAATGTCCACTTGAGCTCCGGGCCAAAGTTTTGGCTCGGAGCAAGAATCTGTTGACGGAGCACATCCACTTGCTGTCAGAAAAAATAATAACGATGAGAGACCCATCTGAGTAGGACGTATACTCTGATAATATCTCCTCCAGCACTCAATCCCACTACTGATATCATTCTTGTAAAGGTGATCTCTCAGAGTATACATCCTACTCAGATGGATCTCTCAGAGTATCCTCTAGTGATAGGTTGTCGTATCATGATTGCCGAGGGATGAGGGTCAGAGGACAGCCAACTTTATCTACGGATACATAGTTTCTGCCTCGCCAGTCGAATGGCTGCAGGGACTATGTCCTGATCACCATGTCGTAGTCCAATACAATCCAGAGATTGACACAGTACTAATTCAATTATGTAGTCCAATACAAATAGTCTAATACAAAAACAACCCAATACAAATAGTCCAATACAAATAAGTACTAATAGCTAATGAGAACCACGCAGCTCACGCAAACGCTCAGTGATACGATCACGCAACCACCTCGAAAAAGCAAGATTTTTGGCGTGAGGAGAGATGTCGTCCCTTGCAAATGCTGCATGAATAGAACTCCATGTCTCACTAGCTACCGGTGCTGGATGAATAGAACTCCCCGTCTCACTAGCAACTGGTGCCACTTCCTCCTTAACTGTAGGGGAGCCACCTCATCATTTACTGTTTCCCTCAAACGACGTGCCGCTCCTCGGGTCATGGGTGCCATATAGTAAGATCGATAGTCACAAATAATATAATTGTAACATAAGCAAGCTAACTAAAGGAACCATCATGTAATTTGAGTACATTTTTGAAAGCCGATAAAGTATAAAAATTCGATTTTTTGCCAAGTGTGAGAACGGATGGCTCAGAACACAACCCAAGATTCATTCTAGCATACATTAGTGTGAATCATCTATGTTCTGTACATATGGTGTAGTATATGTTCTTATCGTATCTAGTATCTGAAGAATGTAACAGAATCAAGATGAACTCACATAATGTAATACTAAGACATCATCTACTACTATATAAGATATAGTGATAGGTTGTCGTATCATCATTGCCGAGGGATGAGGGTCGGAGGACAGTCAACTTTATCTACGGCAACATAGTTTCTGTCTCGCCAGTCGAATGGCTGCAGGGACTATGTCCTGATCACCATGTCGTACCGTAGATTAATGCAAATGGAGCTGGAACTAGAGCCAAAATACAGTACTACTTCACCATGTCGTACCATTTTACTCTCTCTCTCTCTCTCCTCCCCCCTCTCCGGCGCTCTCACACTACTAATTCCTATGTATTTTAAGTGTGAGAACGGATGGCTCAGAACATAATCCAAGAATTATTCTAGCATACATTAGTGTGAATCATCTATATTCTGTATACATATGGTGCAGTATATGTTCTTATCGTATCTAGTATCTGAAGGATATAACAGAATCAAGATGAACTCAAATAATGTAATACTATGACATCATCTACTACTATATAAGATATAGTGATAGGTTGTCGTATCATCATTGCCGAGGGATGAGGGTCGGAGGACAGTCAACTTTATCTACGGCTACATAGTTTCTGCCTCGCCAGTAGAATGGCTGCAGGGAGTATGTCCTGATCACCATGTCGTACCATTGATTAATACAAATGGAGCTGGAAATATCCGTCGCTAAACGGTAACTAGTCCGTCGCTAACTGAGATTGTCACATACACATATGTATATCACAGCTAGATGTATAGATATATAAATCTATACAGAAGCACACAACTGATAGAACTTGTACTGTCCTTGAGACAGTGAACATATACACCATGAATCCAAACCCCATATTCACATTTACTAATCCAAACACCATCAAACTAATGGATAACACCCAATATGGATAACACATTATTTAGCCAATATATAAACTCAAATGAATTTGACAAGCAAAGCCACCCGCCGCCCCAAGCCCACCGCCCAGCCCCCGACGCAAGCTAGCCGCCCAATCCCCGACGCCCCAGCCCCAAGCCAGCCTCCCAGACCCCGATGACCCCGTCCCAAGCCCACCGCCCAGCCCCCGACCCAAGCCAGCCGTCCAGCCCCAAGCCTGCCTCCCAGACCCCGACGCCCCCGTCCCAAGCCCACCGCCCAGCCCTCGACCCAAGTCAGCCGCCCAGCCCCCGACGCCCCCGCCCCAAGCCAGCCGCCCAGCCCCCGACGCCGCCGCCCCAAGCCCACCGCCCAGCCCCCGACCCAAGCCAGCCGCCCAGCCCCCGACGCCCCATCCCCAAGCCCGCCTCCCAGACCCCGACGCCCTAAGCCAGCCGCCCAGCCTCCGACGCCGCCGCCCAAAGCCCACCGCCCAGCCCCCGACCCAAGCCAGCCGCCCAACCCTCGACGCCCCAGCCCCAAGCCCGCCGCCCAGCCCCCGACGCCCCCGCCCTAAGCCCACCGCCCAGACCCCGACCCAAGCCAGCCGTCCAGCCCCCGACGCCCCAGCCCCAGCCCCAAGCCCGCCTCCCAGACCCCGACGCCCCAAGCCAGCCGCCCAGCCCCCGACGCCCCAACCCCAAGCCAGCCGCCCAGCCCCCAACGTTGCCGCTCCAAACCCACCGCCCAGCCCCCGCCCCAAGCCCGCCGCCCAGCCTCCGACGCCCCCGTCCCAAGCCCGCCGCCCCTGCTGCCCCTATACGAAACCGCGGGAGAGTGAGAGAGAGAGAGATCGAGAGGGAGAGAGAGAGGGTTACCTTCGGGAGAGAGAGAGCAGAGGACGCCGATGCCGACACCGACGCCGATCACCGAAGCCGACATCGGAGAGAGAGAGAGAGAGGAGAGAGAGTAAATTTGGGGGAATGCGAAAAGTTCCCCCCGCCGTTTCATTTAAAGTCTGGTACGTATATTTAGCGACGGACTAGCGACGAAAATATTTCGTCGCCCAGTAGTCGCCCTGTTTGATACTTGCCGACTGAATATCCGTCGCTACATGGTCGAAGAAATGTCCCGCCAATTCTTTACACAATTCGTGCCAAATAATTGACTGGGTAGCGACGACTACTGTTACGTCGCTCTATCACCGACTACCTAGCGACGGATATGCTACCTTTTCTCCCCCTAAAATTGAAATAAAAAATGTAAAGGAGTATGGTCGGTAATCCGTCGGCGAGCTGCCACGAAGCTGTTGCTAACGCCGACTGAAAATTTTCGTCGCTAATTGTCCGTCGCTAATTTACTGTATTTTGGTAGTGATTGTAATAGCGAGCATGTGATGCATTTCCTATATTGCAATCCTAGTAATCCTCTAGATGTTCTAAGCGTCATTCCTAGTGTTGTCTAATTGTCTTAAGTTCCTAATTGCAGGCAAGCTTGGTACAATGATGTAACCAAACAATTTAGTTAGGACCTGCGTGGGCCACCACTAAAAATATGTCTCGATCCGTTACCCAAATTATTGGGCAGGGCCGAGTCATGTCCAGCCTACGCTTGAGATAAAGCGTAGTAAGCTGTTCTAAAGATAACAAGGTAAGACTAAAATGTGCTAACAGTTCTATATGTAATAAAGAGTCATAAACGATCCAAACACAAAAGTCATCTCGTATAATAGTAAGTCCAAGTACAAGTCCAAAATGTAAAGCTGGATACAGGTCCAGTCACAAAATACATAGTCTAATACATGACTACTCTCAAAAGTCCTGAGTAAATAGACAACTAGACGAGTTTTTTTGCAGGTACATCCTCGTAAGATAAAGTCTGGTCCTCGACAGTAACTCCATAATATGAATCACAGAGCAACTCCTCCTCAGTAAGTATACCTACAACGTTATCCTGTAAGGACGAGAGCAAGTGCTGAATCTAACAAACATATAATACTGATCATGTGATGAAAAGAAATGACATATCATGTTTATCCAGTTTTAGATATATTTTATCATGGCAATAATTATTTGTTTTAAAGTTTAAAACCGTAGCATATACGTGATCGATCAATAGGTAGATAGGATGTACAGCGGTACATATCAAGTTTTTCTGCCATGCACATACGTGCACGAACGGCATCGGTGTATATCCATACACAAATGCGAGATCAGAACATACGACAAAGTTACATATAAAATGTTACCGTGCACGGTAAATACATACGGAGAAGGGGGTCATGATCACGTAGACTACTAACAGTTTTCCCTTAACCCGTTATTTAAACATGTGAGAGATATGAAAAACTATCCTAAACATGGTAGAGATTGAAAGTAATACAACATGTAAAGTTTTAACTTGCTATCCCAAGGATCAGCATTTAACATGGTTGGAAAATTACAGTTTATTGTTATAGCAGTATGTAAAGTTTGTAAAGGTACTTGCCTTTAGCAAAGCAAAGCAGCGATAAAAATTCTATAGATGTCTGGTGACTCGTCACTGCAGAAATAACACATAAACTTAGTTTTTATACTAAGTTACACACTAAGACACTAGTTGTGTGATACGACTTTCTGACTGGACACCTAGCCAAATGATGACTTTAGCATAGGAGACCAATGTGAGGTGACACAATATTCTAACTAACTTTCTAGGGCCTTTACACTAGTGCAGGGTGAGGTCCAATATGTCTATAACTCAAAACAACACGAAACATTGAAAGTCATAATTATTCAATAAATAAACCAAACTGTACACTGTGTTCCAACAATTTTTGAGATAGACAAAAAGCTCAATTTTACATAAAATAAAGTACTAAAATGATCCTTGTTAATTATAAAAATTTATACTAATTTTTCTGGAATTTATAAATCTTCATAAATATTTATTAAAAATCAGCAAACATATGTATCCTGAAAATGAGTTCTGTTTCACATTTTTATAAAATATCAAAATTACTTATTAAATACTGGAAAAATTATAATAAATTAGCTAAATTAACATAGTATTTAAATACAATTATTCCCAGATTTTTACAGCATTAAAATATATATAAAAATTCAAAAATAGCAAGTAACACTTTTTGGAAAATAATTAATTAATTATTTACTATTTTTTTCATGTATTCAAAATTGAACCAAAGTCCAGATACAGGACCCAGAGCCATGAATCAAGTCCAATATGACTTGTACAGACTCTGAATATTTTAGACACAATTGGACCCAAAAACTCATGCTAGGTTTGGACATCAATTGGTCATAATCAATAAAATTAAAGAAATTTAAATATAAATAACATATTTTAAAGTGGTAAAATATACAAGTCACAAAATATACAATAAAATAACTTGTAAAATTTTACATAATAATATTTTGTACAAGGTAAAATTTGAAATACATATATAAATATACAACAACAATATTTATACATATACATATAAATATATAGATATTTACATATAGATATATAATGGATATATATAGATATAATAAGTATATATATATATATATATATATATATATATATATATATATATATATATATATATATATATATATATATTTTTTTTTTTTTTTTTTTTATATATATATATATATATATATATATATATATATATATATATATATATATATATATATATATATATACAAATACTGTATATATATATAAAGTATATATATAATAATATATATACATAAATACATATACATATATACATATATATATAAATACATATATACATATATACATATATAATAAAATACATATATAATAATAATAAAAAACATATATAATAAAATACAAAAAAAAAACAAAACAAAACAAAAGAAAAGAAGAGGAAAAGGGGGGGCTCAAACTCAGGTCAGGGCAGGGGGGTGTTAGGCGCGGTCGGGCTGGCCAGGGAGTCAGCCCGAGTCTGTTGTTAGGAGAAAGGGTTTGGGTTAGGGTTAGTTTTAGGTTAGATTTTAGGTTAATGGGTTTTAAACCGATAGCCCAAACATCGTGTCCTGACAGTTAGGGACATGAAGAACGGCTGAGTCCTAGTGTCCGGGTCGTGCACGACACGCACGACCCGAGTTGGACGTGTCCAAACTTACCACTAGGTTCGTCAGGACGCGGGGAGTCGCATATGTGAAGACGAGTCATGTCGGAGAAGGAAAAACAAAGTGACACGAACGTGTCCAAGTCGAGCGGGCTGTTGATGCGGCGACATGGCGGAGGAAGCGTCGGCGTCGCGGCGCTGGGGTGGCGCTGCACTCGCCTTAGCGTGGCGAACTCGTCGGTGGTGGTGGATGGTGGTGTAGGCGGCTGTGGAGGTGGCGCTAGGATGGTCGTCGGAGTTAGGGTTAGGGTTAAGGAAAAGTGGGGGGGGGGGAGACGGGCTGTTGTGGTCGGAGAAGGAACTAGGGTTAGGATTTCGGGGTCGGGGAGTATTTATAGAGGGGGTAGGGCGGTTGAAATGGGGTCTAGGTCGGTGGTGCGGTGGCAGTCGTCGGTCGTCGGGGGCAGGTGAGAACGTGGGGGAGGGAATGATGAATTACAGAAAAGTCCCCCAATTTTAGGGTTTTGTAAAATAACCCCGCTCTCATTGGTTTGCAAATTATTATTTGCAACCCGCAATAAAAAAATCAACTAATTACAATTTGATATTAAAACAAATTTAAATATTACAAAATAATATTAAAAAATTTCAATTAATTACAAAATGATATATTTTGATTTAAAAATTAATTAAAAATTATTTAAAAATTTTAGAAAAATTTCTAATAATTATTATAAATAATTTTAAAGCTAAATAGGTCATGAACATCTAATTAACACTAATTAAACCAAATTTGAAAAACAGGGGCTGACAGATAGTTCCACTTCCTCGGTTCGTATGTCATCGTAGTGTCCTGCTAAAACGGAGAAGTGCGAGGACGACATACACAACCGTATATCTATTTCGCACGAAAATTGTAACACGATATTCGCGTTATGTTTTTCTCCATCTTGCTCTTCGTTTCCCTCGATCGTGCGTTATTTCTAATTTCGAGGACGAAATTCTTATAAGTTGGGTAGTATGTAAAACCCCTGAATTTTTGAAATTTTTTTTTTATTTAATTGCCTTAAATATGATTTTATGGAAATTATGAGTAGTTTTAAATTTATTTTTATTTAAATATGACCTTAGCCATTGTTGAGTTTTGGAGCACAAGACGACTAGGTTTTGTGGCACAGAAGAGGTAGTAGTGTGCCTTGACTAGTGTATTAGTTATACTAGGGGAGGTCTAGTCATAGTTCTGTCCAAACTATAAAAACCAGGCCAAGTTGTGTTACGACTCATTTAAATTATTTAATTAGTTATTATTTAATATATTTTTAGATGACCCAGTTGGACCAAATCGGCCCGAACTGGACCCAAACCAATTCCAAGCCCATGTAGGCTAGTAGTTGACCAAATATGGCCATGTAGGCGTATTTTATGTATGTACAAATATTTCTTAAACTATTTTAGAACTTGATGTATATTTCTAATTATTTTTATTATTGTACAAATATTTGTATTTTATTATTAAATAGGTGTTCGTCAATATTTGTACAATTTTCTGGACTCGAATCAAGGGCTAGCATAAGTTTACTATACTGAGTAATTTTTTATTATTTTATTATTATTAAAGTGATTTTTGTGATTTAATAATCATAATTATTAGTAGATATTATCATTTTTTGATTTTATGGCCAATTGAAATTATATGCATATGTACATATATTTAAATAGACTAAATATATAGATAGATAATATTAGGATTTTTTTTAGATTTATTTGTGTATATTTAGATATATATAAGAATATAACATATTTAGATATTAGATATATACATATTTAGATATATATAAAGATATATATTTTTTTTAAAAGTAAAAAAAAAGAAGAAAAAGAAAACATTTATGAACAGTGCTTACAGCACTGTTCATCTCTTCCTAAGCCCGCGCCCGAGCCCTGTGTGGCCGAGCAAAAATTTTTAAATTTCGGATTTGGAAACCAAATCAAACCTTAATCAAATCTTCCTGAATCTCTTCCATTATAATTCTTATCCTATTCTCCATCGAATTCTATCAATACTCGTTTAAATCAAGGTTTAAATTGGATTAGAAAATCCAATATCTATAAATATTGAAGACCGATACCTATGTTCTTTCAACCCTTCAAACCTTCACTTCGTGCGACAACTAGAGCGACACCCGACCCCGGGAACGTCCTCGCCCTGGGCGACCCTCTTCGACTCACTGCACCGTCGTACGGGGCCGAAAGGCCGCCGCAACCACCGGTGTGCGCAACAGCAGCCGTGCGCCAAACCCTCTACTTCGCGCCCAACTCCCACGACGCACGCTCCACCGTTTCGCGTTCCGTCTTCTTAGGTACGAAGACGAACTATACGGCTATATGTCTCTTCAAACGCTTTGATTTTAAACGATTTATACTATCCCAAAAATCGAAGCCAAAACTGGCATTCGATTAGTCAAGAACCAAGCAGATTTCGTACTTGAGCACTCCACTTTTGAAGGCGAGAACTCGCCAATCCAAAGACAGATTCTAAAGCACATCTGAAAACTTTTTGTTAACAACATATAGGGCTTCGATTTCCTTTTTGTAGTTCTCAGTTTTATTGAGTGGGCTAAGAGATATCGAATTGTAAACTTCGCAAAAAACCTATAACTACTGTTTTCAAAAATCATAAAATCTCCCCGATACGGCGTGCGTCCCGTCAAACCGGGCGACGTGGTCGTGCACTATGCGCATCGAAAGGCACGTATAGATGTTGCCGATGTCTGGGAATTGACGGGGCTCGATTTTGTTGCGTGTGCGCGACGAAATCAGTGCGTATCCGCCAAGATACCCCCGTATCGATGCTTTGCAAACTTGGCCATAACTTTGTGCACGTTCGTCAAATCGAGACATAACTTACGCCAATAGGTCCGAATCGAAATTCTGGTCCTGCATGCCAAGTTTGGTCCGATATTGACAAGGTTGATCGGAACGCTAAAATTGGCGGGCCCGCGACCCGATATAACGGGCAATTTTGTGCACGGCTCATTAGAATCCAAAATTGGACATACCGTTGAGTTTGCCTCCTCAAACCGGATCCGTAGACATATAGTTTTACAACTTTAGAGACCGTAGGTTCTGGCATGCATTTCGGTGCAAAGCGGGTCCAACGGCGGACATCGTTTTGATCCGAAATTACGATTTTATCCTATTCCGGAATTTGACTTTTGGACATGCATTTCCTAGGTATATCTTTTACACCGAGAACATTTTTGGTGTTTGTTTCAGCATCCGGGAACGTTTGCGGAGGTTCCACTCTTGTAGCTTCTTCTCACTTGCCGATTACATCTACTGGACGTCGTCAAAACACCTTCCAACCACCAGGCAAGTATACCTTGCTATGATTTCTGATTATGCATATTTATTTCAGTATGTTTACTTATTTATTTTCTATTTATTTGTTTAAACTGTGCGTCCAAGTCACACTTGGGTACAAGCGACTATATTAGTCGTTCTTTTCGTTTCTTTTCTTTCTTTATGCATATCGACCTAGAGTTAAGAGACGACCTCATGTGTATGAAGTATTCTATGCTTCATTGGCCCTGACACTTGTGTATCACGAGTCATGAGTCTCATATAGATCTCGGACATATGTATCGACTTGCCATCGGTGCATACATGTCGTACGATAGGCAATAACTGCTAAATAGTTATGGTTGTCTAGAAGACTTAGTAGTTATTAGGAATGTCATGATGTGGATACAGCACGTGTAGTACATAGGATGGAAGGAGACAACTATTAGGCGTAGGGGATTTCACTTGTTTACTTTCCTCTAGATGCCCTTAGTGACTCAATCGAGTGCTAATGGGCCTTGCATTTATTTTTCTCTAGCTGCCGTTAGTGACTCATCCGAGAGACTAGTGTACCGTGCATTTATTTATTTTTCTTTAGATGCCACTACTACCTCGGTTGAAATGCTAACGCGCCGTGTTTCTAGCTTCGAAAGGCCCCTGTGTGGAACGTTGTCTTCAAAGTGCATTTTCATATAGATGGTTAGGTAGCCCAGTTGTTGTTTATATTTTAGTTATTGTAGCATATTTTTCTGTATCTTGTTACATCCCTCTGAGGACCTGGTGATCTCTCCAGGATTAGACGAGCAGGACTATCCCGAGGAGTACGGTGCAGCATTGGATCCATCATACATCGGTGACGAGGCATCTCCTGCTCATACTTAGTTTTTATTCTTTATTATCTAAGACCATGTATTGGACATATTTTATCATCTTTCTTGCTGTTTGAGGAGGTTGGACTCCATTTAGTTGAGACTATTTTTTCATAGCTATTTGGAGTGGGAATGTCCACCCGGCTATATTTTGACATCATCATTTATCTTATTTTAGTGGACTTTATTATATTCTCTGTGTTGAGCTGTGGATGAGATTTAGTTAAAATTATTATGGCTTATCATGTATCATTATTACAGCTTATGTACCAATACGGAGATTACCATATATTGGTGTATTCTTCGTATGAATACAGCTGGCATGTACGTATTTCTAGTCCTACGTATTTGGGACTGGGGCGTTACAATTTTGGGTTGTGTTCTGAGCCATCCGTTCTCACACTTAAAATACATATGAATTAGAACTGTGTGTCAATCTTTGTTTTTGTATTTTCGGCGAACCCATGGATTGGATTCTGTATTTTGTATTTTGGATTCTGTATTTTGGTTCCAGCTCCAACTCCATTTGCATTAATCTATGGTACAACATGGTGATCAGTACATAGTCCCTGCCGCCATTCGACTGACGAGGCAGAAACTATGTAGCCGTAGATAAAGTTGACTGTCCTTCGACCCTCATCCCTCGGCAATGATGATACGACAACCTATCACAATATCTTATATAGTAGTAGATAATATTTTAATATTACATTATGTGAGTTTATCTTGATTCTGTTATATCCTTCTGATACTAGATTCGATAAAAACATATACTACACCATAGTGTACATAACATAGATGATTCATACTAATGTATGCTAGAATGAATTATGAAAGATTTCCAGTTACATCCGGTTATTGGTTAGTACATAATTACATAGTAATTCTGTTAGTCTTGTGATACAGATTTTTACTCTCTCATGCTACCAACGTCACAACTTTTCCAGTGCTGCTCCCTCTAATGATGATGAACGCAAAAATCAAAGACCCCCCTCTCCTTTCTCACTCTTCACAATTCTCACAACAGGAAGGTTCAGTGCTTTCTAGTTCTCTTCCATCCATGCTCTGGACCCATCTGCTCCTCCCTACTTCCCTTCTTCTTATTTGACTCTCTCAGCCACATATGATATCCAGCTCAAGTGTAGAGTCGGGGGAGAAGAAGTGGGCAGGAAGAGGAGGGAGAACCAGCACAGCCGGCGGCATGACCTGGAGGAAGTACAGAGGTTTTGCTGGAGGTGTTGGCGATTTTTCCAGGATGGTGTAGAGTCGGCCGACTCTACACTTGCTCCTCAACACCATCCTGGAAAAATTGCCAACACCTCCAGCAAAACCTCTGTACTTCCTCCAGGTCATGCCGCCGGCTGTGCTGGTTCTCCCTCCTCTTCCTGCCCACTTCTTCTCCCCCGACTCTACACTTGAGTTGGATATGTGGCTGAGAAAGTCAAATAAGAAGAAGGGAAGTAGGGAGGAGCAGATGGGTCCAGAGCCATGGTGGAGGAGAGGGAAGGCTCCCAAGACTCCTCGAGGAGGATATCATATGTGGCTGAAAATTTCGATAAACTTCTTTTTTTTTATAATTTGAGTAAATTTCTTTACCCTATATAAAAATTTCTGTTGTCAGAGAGATGGCTCCCAAGACTCTCCGAGGTGGTGTTGCTAGACGAGGCAAGGAACCCTTGGAGGTCGACACGGAGGAAGTCCCCGTCGTCAAACAAGAGCCGGTGATTGTTAAGGAGGAGGTGTTACCAAAGGTCGAGGTCAAGGAAGAACCGATGACCATCAGGGAAGAGATTGCTCCCAAGGTTGAAGTTAAGGAGGAGCCACCGTCAGAGAGTAGTAGCATCGGGACCGACCCTCCTGTCCCTACAGAAGACCTCAACCAGATTGAGCCTTCGTATGCAAAGTGGCTGATATAATGGTACATCCCTCAACGCAGCTATGATCCCTGGCTGTGGGATTCATCGTCTGACTTGTAGTCTTTTCTGAGGCATTGTGTTGGATTGTTTATGTTTGAATATTTTGCAAAGTGGCTGATAGAATGGTATATGTCTCAACGTAACCAGTTGAGCCTTCGTATTTGTATTGGGTTGTTTATGTTTGGATATTTTGCTATGTATGTTGGGATAGTGTGTTGGATATTGTGTTGGATATTTTATTGGTCATTGTGTTGGATATTTTTTGTGTATGTTGTGATATATTGGATGTTTGGAGATATTGTGTTGGCAACATGGATATTTGTTGGATATATTGAATGTCGGATATGTTATATTTGTGTATGGTGGATGCTGAATATGTTATATTATAGGAAATAGTCTCTTTCTTGCAATTTGTTTTTAAAAATATTTCATCTAGCGACGGATTACCGACGGGTTGCCGACGGACTGTTGCAGTTATCGACGGATTACCGACGGGTTATCGACTGACTTTTGTAGGTAGCGATGGTTTTCTGACGGATAGTCCGTCGGCCTATTTCTGGAAAAATTTCGCGACGGAATGGCGACGGACGTTCCGTCGCTCATATTCTGGAAATATGGAAGATTTCCAGAAGGGTGACGACGTATTATCCGTCGCTCTTCTGCCGCTAATCCGTCGAGGTTAGCGACACTTTGAGCGACGAATATTGCGTATCAGAAACCCTCGGATACACGGTTAGCGACGATTTAGCGATAAATTGTCCGTCGCTAATTTTATGAATATATTAAAAATTTAAACTGTCGTAGTTGACGGAAAGCCGTCGGTTAGCCGTCGCTAAACGTTTTTATTTTGCCAACGAAAATCCGTCGCTAATTAGTCGCAGAGCGGCGGACTAGCGACGAGGTTGTTTTAGCGACGAGGTTATTCCCGACGGATTTTTTTAGCCCGTATCCGTCGGTAATGGGAATTACCGACTGATTTTCGACGAATAGGGTCGTCGCTAAAACCTTGTATTTTAGTAGTGGTATCAGCGTCATTGGACCATGGCATTTAATCTTTAATTTACTCCATGGAATTAAACCAAGTTAATCTTTAATCTTTAAACCAAATTGAACTGAAATTAGATCTATAATTAAATCAAATTAACTAAAATTGAATTCCCATATCAGTGTCATTGTGTGTTATTTATCCTCTATGTGTGGACATGATCATGTGTTTGTGTCCTGGTTGCGGGGGGAGCACGATAACCATAACCATAAAGCTAACTCAGAAAATAGGAAATGGGGGGGTTAGGGTTTACCTGAGCCGGAGTGGGTTGGGGGTGTGAGGACGAGTTGCTGGAGCGGGGGGGGGGGGGGGGGGGGGGGCGCCGGGCAGGATCGTCGGGGCAGTAGCTCGACGGGGGCTGGGAATGGAGAAGGGTAAAGGGTCGTCGGGGGGTAGGATGCGCCGAGGGTGGAGGGGGTCGTCGAAGGTGGAGGGGGTCGTCGGGTAAGGGGTCGCCCAGAGGAGAAGAGGGATATCGGGGCGTCGAACGGAGCGCGGAGGGGGGCATCGGGGCGTCAAGCGGGAAATAGAAAATTGGGAGAGGGAGAAATGAAATGTTAAACCAGGGAGCCCTATTTGACGTAATTTAGCGATGTCTAGAAAAATTCGTCACTAAATGTCGTAAATTATTTAGAATATTGCAACTCAATGATGCTCGCATCGCTAAACGCCGCTGATTACAAAAATATAGCGACGTTCAACGACTTCTCAGTGACGTAACTTTCCAATATGTTTACCACAGTCACTAAACGTCGTTATTATTCCCAAACAGTGACGTTTAGCGATGTTTTTAAAGTACGTCACTAATATCCAAAATATTAGCAATGTTTTAAATAGACATCGCTAATTATGTCGCGGATTTGACTTATTTTGGTAGTATCCATAAGCATCCAAATCCGACAATCAACAAAGATATGCGCTCAATAGTGCTGTCTATGAATATGCGCACAACAGTACAACCGCAGCTGCTCATATATACCCAACAACTCATACACTCATGCACGCATATGTGCAGCAGTGCAGTAGCACATGCACTCATGCGTGCATACGTGCAGTAGTGCAGCAGAGCATGTACTCATGCGCACATTCGCGCATAGCACACGTAGCTCGTAGATAGCTCACGCATATATAATCCGCTCATGTGTCCGTACTAGCAACCACACATGCAACTCGTGTAACAGAAGCGCACAAGCGCTATGCAATGATGTCGTGCATGCAACCGCACATGCAACCGGCGCTTAAAACTCGCATTCGTGCGCAAATACAAATAACTCTAAATTGTTAAACTAAGCAAGTTACTGCATATAATTATTATAATAGTAATTAATTACAAACCTTGAACTTTATCTGATTTTGCAATTTGCTACCCTTGAGCTGTTAGCAATGATATCTTTCTTATTTTCATTTTTTTTAATGATACCTGACCTGTTTTTAATGATACCTTACCTTGGTGTGGTAGGTAAAACAAAGAAAGTTCAGTATATATAGTTGCAATTGAAGTATTTTAGGATAGCAACTTGTTGAGTGTGATAATCTAGGATAGCAATTTGTAATTTTTGAAATTTTTTATAAAATTTAAGTTGCAAATTATATAAAATTTAAGTTGCAAATTATACAAAATAATTTTTTTGTCCACAAATAATGATATTTTAGGCAAAAAAAGTAACACCAAGAAAATTTAGTGATATACTTAATATTTAAATTATATATTAGTATAAATGGAAAGAATGGATATTCAGGCAAAGAGAAACAACAAAATTAACCAAAAAAAAGCTTTGCTATTTGAACACCATAAATATTGACAATGTATTTACTTTTTATATTTTGACATTTTAAATTTGCTGAAATATTAATATGTCGACCTCCCATTTGATTTATTGTAATATAATTATAAGTGCAATTGAATTGAATTTGTAACGTAACACAATCTGCTTACGTGTAGTACTTAAAAGATGTCCAAATGTGCGGCAACAGATCGATTTTGAGAATAGGGATAGGGAAGTGCTCCGGCCTCCGGGTGATGTCAAAGTGCAATTAGGGGGGCAACTCGGGCGGGTTAGGTCGGGCTTGAGGTCAACCCGAGCCTAACCCGATGAATCATAAGTCTAGTCCGAGCCCAAGTCCTGTCCGACCTCAGGTTCAACATATGAAGTCCAAGACCAAGTCCGGAGGATCGGGTTTGGCTCGGGTTGAACTCGGGTTGGGTCGGGTCCATCGGGTTTATCGGACTCTAATATACTAACTGAAATAATTTTAAACAAAAGTAATATTAAACATATAATTAAATATCAATCAAGTCTTGATTATTACAAGACTGAAATAAGATTTTGGATAAAGAGTTGAAGAGCTTGGGTGAAGAAGTTTAGGAGTTAAACTTTTTATTTAAGAAGTATGACTATATATATATATATCTCTAATATAAAGCACAGTGGATTTTTGGTCCGACCCATGTGCTTTGGTTCAACGATGATGAAAGGACTAAACTGTCCCTCTCTCTATAAGAGAGGAGGAGGTCCCATGTTAGATGCGGAGCAACCGGTTGTTCCAACGGCACATCCACCTCCCGCTCCTCTTGCACCGTCCCTCCCTCCATCGTTCCCGCTCAATCCTCGCCTACGCCGTCGTCTCCGGCCTCTTTCGCAACCCCTTCGTCGCAAGCAGCCTCCTCCACCGCACCGCCGACGCCGACCCTTCCTTCGCCGCCTCACTCTTCTCCGCCATGACCAACCCCAACCCCTTCTCCTTCAACACCGCCATCGTCATCTCCGTCGACCCACTCTCCATCTACTCCCAAATGCTCCGTCGTCGCGTCCCTCCCGACTCCCACACCTTCTCTTCCTTGCTCAACACCGCCGCCGCCGCCACCAGATTGCTCCACGCACACGTCCTCCTCCTCGGATTCCGATCCGACCCCTTCGTGCAGACCGTCCTGCTCACCGCCTACTCCCGACGCGGCTCTGCCGACCACGTCCTGCGGGTGTTCGAAAGAATGTCGCACATGGACGTCGTCTCCTGGACCGCCACCGTCTCGGATCTCGCCGCCCTCGGACGCCCCGCGACGGCCTTGCGCGTCTTCGCCTTCATGAGGCCCCACGCCGCCACCGTGGTCTTTGTCGTGTCCGCCTCCGCTGGGCTCGGGTCCCTGGCGCTGGCGCTAGCCCGGTGCCTGCACGCCTACGTCGAGAAGGCCGGGTTCGAAGGCCGTGTCTCCGTCCGAAACTCCCTGACGCTGGTCCGGTGCCTGCACGCCTACGTCGAGAAGGCCGGGTTCGTGTCCGTGCCATTATGGCACGGATTATCCACTAGTATATATATAAAGTCGGGTTTCAGATTCCTCGGGTAACCCGACATATGAACCCGAGCCCAACCCAATTTAAGATTGGGTTCAAATATTTGAACCCAAATCCGAGCCCGAATCCAAGTATCTTCAACCCTAACCTAACCCATTAACGGGTTTATCCGATCGGACTCGGGTTTAGCCCGTCCAAGTTGCACCCCTAAGTGCAATAGGGAGAATGAGCTGAAAGCCTGCTGACAGAATTATTATTATTATTATTACTATTATTATTATTATTATTTTCGCGGCCTGTTTCTGGAAAGTGGTGTCCCACTGACACATGGAAGTATCTACTGCTTCTGAGCTCTACTGTTTGGTAGTGTCGCACTTAGTTAAGCTTGGCCACGACAAGAAGAGGTTAACGAAAATGTCTAGTGCGTGATGTAATTACATGGTGGCGTGTGGCATGAAGGTTGACAACCTAAGGGCGGAGCCGGAGAAATTTTCTTTATAGGGGGCTGAAAATAGTAGGGAGGAAAAAAAAATTTAAAGAGTTAAAAAAAAATGCCATATCAAAATTTGAACCTTGGATCCTTTATTACACAAAAAATTAACTTACCAATTGAGCCAACTCCACTCCTTATTATTATGTGTAATATTATATAGTTAGCTCCAGTGGCGAATCCATGATTACAATTCACTAGGGGCACAATCATAAGAGGAATCAAAAGCAACGCCCTCAAATTTTAGGGGACTGAAAATAGTAGAGAGGAAAAAAAAAGTTTGAAGAGTAAAAAAAATACTATATCAAAAATTTGAACCCTGAATCCGTTATTACACAGGAAATTAATTTACCAATTGAGCTAATTCCACTCATTATTATGTGTAATATTATATAGTTAGCTCCAGTGGCAGATTTAGGATTACAATCCATTAGGACAGGGACGGACGCAGGAATTTAAGAGAGGAGGGCCGACTAAAGAAAGTCCAAAAATAAAATTACATACTAAAAAATAGTATACATATATTTAGTTTCAAATGCCTTACAAAAAACAAGATAACTAATCTCAGATTTCATTACTCCTCTCTGATTTCCTTCTTGTCTTAGACATTGTTAATGATATTCATAAAGCTACTAATAATAATTAATCATGTATGAAACCCTGTTTAGAATATACTGATCTTATCTTTGACTCTCAGGCATGAAGGAAACAAAACCTTTGCTCAATCTTAGTGTAGTTGGTGGCCTTTGTTCTTTACTTAAAGAATTAATTCAATCAGTAAAAATACGTGAAAATATAACTAAAGACAAATTGGTATGATATCATAATTCACTTGTTACATAGTAATACAAATGTCATGCGTGCTAAAAAAGTTCCTTCTTAAGTTTGAATACAATGGCACGAAGAAAAGTGCATCAAGATGGATTGCTTAGCATGTAAATTATCTTGTGTGAACTTAATCATATTAAAGAAAAATGGTTAAAAAATACTTTTTTTAAAGTTGTTTTGTATTACCTAATGTAAATATATATCTGGTAGAGAGAGAGAGGAAAAAGTAGATTTCATACCAGACACATTCATTAAACAGAATTAAAACCATAATATCAACTAACTAATAAAATTAAAACAGGTAAACAATCAACATTAAGCCATAAAGAAACCACACCAGGACTAACTATTAGTCAACAACATATACAAACTAAAATCACTACCGACTCCAAAATACTAACCTTTGAGCTAATATCCCAAATCCCAAGTTCAAGTTTGAAGTGTTAGAACTCGCTACCATACATCTTTGACAAAATATCTGCAATCCTTTCTTCCTCAGTCATTTGTCTTTCTCGTTATAGATCAACCACAAAGGAATTCTAAATGGCATGTCCATCAAACATGCTTACTCTGCAGTTCTTTGTTTCCTTTTCCTTTTCTCCATTTTTGAACCAAGAAGGAAAGGAAAGACACAAGTGTACACTATATGGAGTTGGGGATGTGTAGGGATGGGGGTTTAGGTCTATCACCTACGCAGCTGTGCTTGGCACAGTATATGGAGTTGGAGATGACCCCTCCATAACTGCAGCAGCTGTGAGCCGTAGTTAGCACAGAGTATAATGAACTGTGTATGGGTCAGTTCAGCTCTGAGCATAGTGTGCAGTAATTTTTTTTTTGAAAAGTCTGGGGTTAGGTGACCCCACATGCTCCATCGTGGGTCCGTCCCTGCACAAGGAGGCACAATCATATAAGAGGATTCAAAAGCAATGCCCTCAAATTTTTTTTTTTTTAAGATATAGTTATATTATATTATATTATATTAAATAGCACTATTTTATACAATAAAATATTATATTTCACAATTGTTCTTTACGAGTTGTCAAACTTTCAAATGTTTAAGCACAATATTATTTGTAATACTACTAAGTAACTGTTTTTCTATGAAGACAATCATTTAAAAACCTTATTTATGATTACTAAATTGAGGACTTTTGATAGTATGTTTTCTCTAAAAAAAATTAAGAAAAAAATTAGTGAGATTTCACAGGGCCTAGCCCCCAGTGCCGCTCATGTAGATCCGCCTCTGGTTAGCTCCTAAGAAAGCTTGGACTACAGTCTAAGCCAATCCAGCTTATGCTCCACCACTGTTGACAACATACGTAGAAGATGTCACTTCTTTAAAGAAGGACGACTCCCATTGCTGGTTGGCTGGATACATAATTGGGTCGTTAAATACAAATGCTGATAGTAGAATGTGCCTCCTTCCGCAGTACTGTGATGTTTTTTTACTTGTTTGTTGCGTGTTTTTTTTTTCTGTTTTGTTTGCAGTGAAATTCTAATTGTCACTGCAAGCCAATCTAATTTTTTCTGACAAGTACATGCATATAGATACAACTCATATGTACAAGAAGACTTTGTATAGAGTCTATAGACGTACATAAAAGGCTGAAACAGATGAGACGAAGTGTGATAATTCCAATCCTTTGCTCCTTTGCTCCTTTGCTATAGAAAGAGAGGATGTAGTATGTGGACAAAATAATTAGTATAACCCTAAATATTGGACGGTGTTTAATTTCTTGATTTCTTCAATTTCTAATTTCTATATCTTGCCTTCCTAGACGAGAAAAAGAAAAAGAAAAAGAAAAAGAAAAAGAAAAAGAAAAAACTAAGAGATTTTGAAGGTTAGTAGGTAAAGAAAAGGTAAACCGGAAATATACAAGCAGCAAGGACTCCTGTTCTACTATCAGTATCCTATCCCCCTTTTGTTAGAATTTAGCATGGACTCCTGATTGTTCTGGAAGTCTTTTAGAATTTTCTGAGATTATTCTCCAATCCTTCGTTCTTCTGTAATAGTCTTCGTCGTCCACATCTATCCCTTATTTCTTTCATCCACCATTCCATCTTTCTCTAAAACCTTCTCCTTGTCTTTATTATTCCATCACTTCCAATTCTTGTTTAGTGACTTCCATACACAGTCCGGCCCTGGCAAAGGACAGCCAGGCAACCATCCAGGCCTACATATCAGAAGGTCAAAAAATCAGTTTAAATATAAATATATTAATATTTTGTATCTCAAATAGACCTGATATATTTTATGGGATCCTATTTAACACAAAATAATTATGGTATAATTATACTGTAGTGGTTACTATGTTATTATTGCATATATATAGTCCTTAGTTCATTTCTTTGTGATGACGATTTTTTTTTAATTTACTTTTGTTTTACTTCTTCTTTTTTTTTTACATTATGTATGGAGTTCCATTTTGAAAGTTTGTTTCGGAGTTTTGGACCCTCATGAGCTCAGGACCGACCCTACACTACTACTCACCTATAAAATTAATAAGGGTGACCTCTCCCATTTGACAACCAAGCAAGCAAAGCAAGGACTAGCAATCTAGGAGCAAATGTAACGAGTGGGAGTCTTGTGTGAGTTTGTATTGTGAGTGTCCTTGTGAAAATATATGTTAGTACTTTCTTTTGAGTGTTGTGCTGAGAGCTTGTATTATCTTGTATATATAAATTGTATATTAATAAAATTCTATTCTTGAGTATTTCAATGATATCCAACAATTTGATATCAGAGCGGGTGATCAGGAATCAATCGAGGCACGAGGAGGTTTGGCAGTGCATAATTCATAATTATGATGTTGGTGGTAAAGTCTCAATTCATTTCCAAATCTATTTAGAATCCTGGACCCTAAGCCATTATTCCTCCATGAGATCCTCCATTATTCTCTTATTTTCCTATCATGTTTCTATCATTTTCTTCAATTTTTTCCACCAATTTCTCCTCCAAAACCACCCATTCTAGAGCCATTGTTGCTTCTACAAAACAACCTCCTCTACTTTAGTGCCGCATTCCTAGTAAAGATATTTTATTGGCTTGTGGCTTGAATAACCAGTCGAAATTGAATTATTATGAAAAAAAAATTCTGTATCATTTAATCGAGCCAAATGAATTGAGCTTCTCTCCAATCTATGTATTGACTGTTGTTGAAATCAAGTCCAAAATATTGTGAATCGTGTTTAGAAAAATAACTCTATATAAAATTCTCTTTTCCATCATTTTCATTGTGCGGATTTTGGATATTTTCGTTGTCGATTTTTGATTGATAAATTTTGTTGTTTGCGTTTGTTCAATGCTTTCCATTGCTTGTCATCATTGATTTATGCGTTCACATTGTAAATTGAGAGAAAGGAAAAGATACGAAAAGAAGTGTATTGAATCTTTGTTGGTACAATTTTAGGAAGATGCATAGATGAGCATTGACGGTGGCATAAGAAGTTCCTCTTTCTCTCGATGAATTTTCTAATTTGTGAATGACTTTGATTCTTTTTATCATTATCTCCACTCCATAATAAAATAAATTATTTTTATTTTTTTGTTATGTTACTGACACCAATGATGTTTTAACAAAAAGAACTAAGTTAAAAGATATTAATTGTATGCTTGGTAGAAACTGTATAATTCTCCATAACATTCTACTTTCTGTAGAAACCGTATAACAAATTAAAAAAAAAAATCTCAATCTAGAAATACAAGTTTATCATATTATCAAGGATCTTGATAATATGTTTATTTATATTTTTCATTGAAGGTTTCTCTCTTGTTGTTTTCATCGTCTTTGTTGTCCATATCTTTGTGTTAATGATATTATCCATGCCAATATTTCTATGGACTTTGTTAATGGTTCTCAATTGACGCAAATATATCTATCGATCAATGGTGCTAAATTGTCAGTTTTGATTTGGACATCACTGTGGAGTTCAAAAACTAGACTGACAAGTATAGATGGATGTCACGTTTTTGTGGCTTGATTCATACACGTAAAATTGAGTGTTAGTTGAAACATGTGAAAACCATCTGCAATGATCAATGATTAGGTATATAATTAAAATGTAAATTCTTTTGATTTATTGCTTCTATTAGGATTTCTTTTTTCTTTTTAACTTTTTTCCCCCTTTTATCTATGAGATTGTTTAGAAAGATTATCAGTAAGAATTATATATTTTTTATTTTATAATATAAGATTCTTTTATATATATACTAGTGGATAACCCGTGCCATAATGGCACGGACACGAATCCAGCCTTCTCGACGTAGGCGTGCAGGCACCGGGCCAGCGTCGGGGAGTTCTGGACGGAGACGCGGCCTCTGAACCCGGCCTTCTCGATGTAGGCGTGCAGGCACCGGGCCAACGCCATGGACCCGAGCCCGGCGGAGGCGGACACGGCAAAGACCACGATGGCGGCGTTCGGAGCGGCATGGGGCCTCATATAGGCGAAGACGCGCAGGGCCGTCGCAGGGCGTCTGAGGGCGGCGAGGCCCAAGATGGCGGCGGTCCAGGAGACGACGTCCCTATGCGGCATTCCGTCGAACACCCGCAGGACGTGGTCGGCGGAGCCGCGTCGGGAGTAGGCGGTGAGTATGACAGTATGCACGAAGGGGTCGGGCCAGAATCCGAGGCGGAGGGCATGTG
The DNA here is from genome assembly GCA_029216955.1 of Iris pallida. Classification (NCBI taxonomy): domain Eukaryota; kingdom Viridiplantae; phylum Streptophyta; class Magnoliopsida; order Asparagales; family Iridaceae; genus Iris; species Iris pallida. The sequence continues at coordinate 88,503 of JANAVB010024163.1, forward strand.
CGTGGAACAACCTGGTGGCGGCGGCGGCAGTGGTGGTGTTGAGCAAGGAATATAAGGTGTGGGAGTCGGGAGGGACGTGGCGGTGGAGCATTTGGGAGTAGATAGAGAGTGGGTCGACGGAGATGGCAATGGCGGTGTTGAAGAAGAAGGGGTTAGGGTTGGTCATGGCGCAGAAGAGGGAGGCGACGAAGGAAGGGTCGGCATCGGCGGCGCGGTGGCGGAGGCTGCTTGCGACGAAGGGGTTGCGGAAGAGGCCGGCGACGATGGCGTGGGCGAGGATGGAGTGGAGGCGGCAGAGGGAGGGGCGGTGCAAGAGGAGCTGGAGGCGGGGGTGTCGTTGGAACAACCGGTTGCTCCGTACCCAACATGGGACCTCCTCCTCTCTTATAGAGAGAGGTGCAATTTAGTCCTTCCATCATCGTTGAACTAAAGCACATGGGTCAGACCAAAAACCCGCTGTGCTTTATATATATATATATATATATATATATATATATATATATATTTTTTTGTTTTGTTTATATATATATATATATTATATATATATATATATATATATATATATATATATATATATATATATATATATATATATATATATATATATATATATATATTTTGTTTATATATATATATTATATATATAAATATATATATATAATATAATATATATATATATATATATATATATATATATATATATATATATATATATATATATATATATATATATATATATATATATATATATATATAAAAGGTCTTTAACAGCTTTTTCTTGGGCATAAGCAAGGCCATTTTCGTCATAAGTGGGCTAGTTGGTCGATCGTTGCGAGGCCTGTTGCAGAAGGAGGACGGGGCATTAGCTACCTCTTGACACGATGCAAGCCTTCTTTGTGAATCGCGATCGTCATTGTGGAGTCAATGCTTTCGAGCCAAGTATCTCCCTCGCACTCACCCAACCGAAGCCTCCGCCAACAACAACGCTTCTTTCGTGTGGAGAAGACTACTCTCCGACAGAGCTTTCTGCGAACCTTGCATTCAGACAAGGGTCAGTTGCGGCTCCACTGACGTTCTTCGCGACAACTGGACCGGACAAGGCCTTCTCATCCCTCAGATCCTGTTAGTCCCGGGGCTTGATCAAAGATGAAAAACTAATGCAATCGAGATCTGAGAGTCACACAAAACTTTGTAGTGATCAAACTCAAGATCTACGAAGATACAAAAAACCAAATAGCCAGATTACAATATGAATGAGGGAAATAGAGAAGAGAAGATCTCTCGTTCTTCCTTGCAAACGTGTTACAATTGGGACAGAACGAGTTACAATAATCTAGAGAAAGATGATATGAAGAAAAGTTGCTGGGGTGTCAAAACACCGTTCCTCAAAGAAAGATTCGCCCCACACGAATTGCTTCCAGGAACCAGCAAGTTGAAGAACTTGTGAAACGCTCGAAGTCATCTCTGTTCTGACTCCTCGGATGGACTTACAATGGCGGCAGCAGCTCCCTCTCTCTCTCTCTTTTCTGACTTATCAAATTCGTAGTAGTCCACAAAGGAGGCCAGAATAGAGTATATATAGAGAGATGGTGGAAACCCTAGCTGCCTCTTCAGTTATGGAAAGATTGAATCAAATCCCATAAAGATAGCAACGAACTTAATTCAAATCCCCACAAAGATGGCAACGAAATTAATTCAAATCCCACAAAGATTAAAACGAAATTAATTCAAATTCCACAAAGATGGAAATAAAATTAATTCAAATCCCACAAAGATGGAAATAAAATTAATTCAAATCCCACAAAAATAGAAACGAATTAATCGCATTGAATCAGTCTTTTCATAACTGACTTGTAGCCTGCACAGTCAACGGAGCCCTCCATACGACAACAACAGCAGTAGCCTGGCCGCATGAGCCATATGGCCTCATGGCCGCATGGACCGCATGAGCCCGCATGTGGCCGTATATGAGCCGTATGACTGCTGACGTGCTAAGTGCAAAGTGCGCCAACAAAACGCCATATTATGCCTCATAAGCCCATGAGCCCATGAGCCCTAGCCTGAGTCCGAGTCCGAGTCGCTAAGCCCCTTTGGGGCTTAGCTCCAAATAGAATTAATCCAAGAGAATGACAAAAGCATTAATGCTTAATCCTTGGAGCCTTATTCTTACCTCCTAGTAAAATCACCCACATGGTTCCCTCCATAGGGTCACCACCCCATGTGCATCTCTCAACAACACAACCAAGTATATATGTTGAGATAACTCATGGTGCATTTCCGTTGTGGGACTAAACTTTTACAAGGCACGTTGAGAGCAAGCTCTCTCCATGTAAAGAAAGCACCAACAATCCTCCACATATCACAACATATATATGTGTGTAGGGTTGAGCGTTCCCCACAGTAACTGTCTATTTTACATTTGGATAGATGTCGCTGACGACTTGAATCTTCCCACATGGGTTAAATAACAATGTGATACAAGAATGGACTACGCCTTGAATTCTGCACCACAATTGTAATTCTTTCCACTCATAAAATGTAGTTATGTGTGCTTCTGGCTGCACATTAAAGGCCCTGTGCCAGCCTGATTTCAGTGTGTAATTTTGGGCGTCTACAAGTTTACCCTCAAGAGACGGCCTGATATCTCTTTCCATACACTATAGGTGAGTTCTTTATTAAAGAGACATGGCATGAAGCCTTACATTTCCTTGTGGTGCTATGCCGCTATGACATGGCCTGAAGCCGAGGTATTACCCCTATCTGGGAACCTCATTGTAGTGTCATACTACTGTAGCATGAGGTCTCAGCCTCTTTGTAGTGCCAATCTACACAGCATGAAGCCTAAGGCTTCCTTGCGGTGTTACGTCGCAACGACATGGCTTGCAAGGCCGAGGCTTTACCCCTACCTGGGTACCTCATCGTGGTGTCGTGCCACTGTAACATGGGGCCATCCTCCCCTTTGTAGTGCTGTCTACAACTCTTTAATTACGTCATACAGCATTAGGCTACCTGCCTATTTGCGGTGCTACGCCGCTATGACTTGGCTTGCAAAGCCGAGGCATTACCCCAGACCTGGGAACCTCATGGTGGAGTTACCCCACTATAGCATAGAGTTTCACTCCTTATAGTGCTGCTCTACCGTGCTTCCTGTAAAGCACACCAGGCATTCACTCTGCCTGAGAACTCATTAAGGCGTTTAAGCCAACCTTCCACAGGATTTGCTTTTTCTGCAGAAAATACATAGTAGACAGTAGTGGTTATGGGTTCGTATCCCTTCCATGTTTCAGAGAACAAGTACGCACTGTTACCTGATAGTTTCCCACTCAGTGATCCTCCTTTGAACCAAAAGTTAGATGCCTAGTAGATTTTTCTTTGAACTAATAGCAAATAACTTTATGGTAGGATTACAAAGACACACTATTAGAATGCCTTCAAGTCCATTTTACAAGCTGTGTCATCGACCAACTGGCGCTTGAGGCCCTTTGTGAACGGATCTGCCAGGTTCTTCTAACTCCGAACATCAATCACTGCAATTGCACCTCTTTTGATAAGATCGCGTACTGCCCTGTGCTTCAACCGCATAGTCCTCTTCTTTCCGTTGAAGAGGTCATTTGATGCCACCGCCGCAGTCGCCTGGTTGTCACAGTATATCGGTATCGCCGGTATCTGAGCCCCAACCACTGAAAAATCATACATGAGCTCTCGAAGCCATTCTGCTTCATCTGCTGTAGTTTCAAGTGTATAGAATTCAGATTCCATGGAGGAACGAGAGAGTATAGTCTGCTTCTTCGACTTCCACGATATAGCAGCTCCATCCAAGAAAAAGACATAACCACAAGTGGATCTCTCGCTTTCCACCTCTGAACACCATCTAGCATCACTGAAGCCTTCCACTACTGTCGGATACCCGTTGTAGTGCAGTGCATATGTCTTAGTCTTCTTGAGATATCTCATCATCCGCTTCACAGCTTTCCAGTGCTCAATCCCTGGGTTGCTTGTGAACCGACTCAGCATTCCCACGGCGAAAGCTATATCAGGCCTTGTGGCAGTGGTTGCGTACATCAAACTTTTGATAATGCTATAATACTCTAGTTGCCCGACGCTTTCCCTCGAGTTTGGCTTCAGCTTCTGGTCACACCTGTATGGCGTATCGATCCCTGGAAGATTCTTATACCCATAGCATATGAGCATCTTCTCAATGTAGTGAGATTGTGACAGCGCTACTCCAGTGTCTGTCCGGATGATCTTTATGCCCAAGATGACATCTGCATCCCCAAGTCCTTCATACTGAACTTGGTTGAGAGGAACTTCTTTGTCTCCGTGACACACCCTATATCCGTCCCTAGGATTAGCATGTCGTCCACGTACAGACAAATGATGACTCCTCTTCCGTCAGCGAACTTTGTGTAAACACATTTGTCCGTCTCGCTGACTCTGTAGCCGTTTGACCTGATAACTTTGTCAAACTTCTCATGCCACATCTTGGGAGCTTGCTTCAAACCATACAATGATTTCACCAACTTGCAGACTGTCTTTAAGACCTTTGACGACAAATACATCTGGCTGTTGCATGTAAATCTCTTCGGTCAGCTCCCCATTCAGGAATGCTGTCTTTACATCCATCTGATGTATCACCAACTTATGTATAGCTGCTAGAGCGATTAACATTCTGATGGTGGTCATCCGAGCTACTGGAGCGTACGTGTCAAAGTAGTCTATCCCCTGTTTTTGAGAAAATTCCTTGGCTACCAGCCTGGCCTTGAACTTGTCAATAGTTCCATCTGCCTTCATCTTCTTCTTGAATATCTATTTACATCCGATGGGCTTTTCTCCTTCAGGTAGATCTACCAACACCCATGTGTTATTCGAGGTGATAGAGTCAAACTCGACATTCACTGCCTCCTTCCAAAAGATAGCATCTCTGGTCTTCATCGCCTCATCATAGGTAAGAGGATCTGCTTCCACATGATAGGTGACAAAGTCATCTCCGAAGTCTTTAGGTCTCCTCGCTCGCTTTACTGACGGCTCTGCGAGTTTTGGTACAAGAGTTATTTCATCAACAACAGCTTCTTCTTGGACTACTGGCCCATATGAGATTTTAGTCTCATTTGCACCTACATCATTTTTCGGAATGTCCGAAAGAACAATGTTTTTGTCTTTTGCAAACTTGTCTTCAAAGTATTCAGCATCGCGAGATTTGATGATATGATTTGACTCAATATCAAGAAATCTACGAGCATCACTCTTCTCGGCATACCCCAGGAAGATCGCCTTCGTAGTCCTTGTCTCCAGCTTCTGAATCTTCAGATCTGGGAGCTTCACATATGCCAAACACCCCCACACTCGAATGACATTCAAGTTTGGTCTGACTTTGAACCAGAGTTCATAAGGAGTTACGTCCGAAGTTGCATACATCACTCTATTTAGAATAAAAGTGGCCGTCAATGCAGCTTCTCTCCAGTAGCATTTAGGAAGACCCGCGGTTAGCAGCATTGAGTTCATCATTTCTGTCAACGTTCTGTTCTTTCTCTCCGCTACTCTGTTAGATTGAGGAGAATACGGAGCAGTAGTCTCGTTTATGATTCCATGTTCTTTACAGAATAATGTGAATTCATGAGACCTGTACTCCCTACCTCGATTACTTCTCAATCTCTTGACTTGTTGTCCAGTCTGCCGTTCAGTTTCGGCCCTGAACTCTCTGAACTTCTCGAAAGCTTCGTCTTTAGTCTTAAGCAAGTAGACGAACGCGTATTTTGAGAAGTCGTCGATGAAGGTTATGAAATACTTCATCCTAGCCTTCGTAGAGAAATGTTTGAAGTCACAGATATCGGAGTGCACCAACTCCAGAAGATCTGTGCTTCGATTGACCCGATGAAAGGGTTTCCTTGTGATCTTCGTCTGAGCACACACTTCACACTTCTCCACCTTACCCCCACATTTGGAGATAAGTCCTAGACTGGATATTTTGTTAATCCTTTTACAGTGAACATGTCCTAGCCTATTATGCCACAACTCAAGAGAATAATCAGAAAATGCAACTGCATTAATGTCATTAAACTGGTTGACAAGCTAAATTTTAAACATTCCTTCGGTTTGATAAGCCTTCCCGAAGTATGTTCCCTTCTTGGACATCATCATTTGACCAGTAATGATGTCCATCCTCAAGCCTGCATTGCAGAGCAGGCTCCTAGAGATCAGGTTCTTGGCAATCACCGGAACATGTTTCACACCTTGAAGCGTCAGAGTGTTCCCAGAATTGAGTTTTAGCTCCACAATCCCGATCTCCAAAACTTCATCTTGGGCCTGCTTCGCCATTACAACCTTCTCAGATATCGGCTGGAACGTGACGAACCATTTCTTGCCAGAACAGACATGGCAAGTCGCACCAGTGTCTATCCACTAGTCAGAGTCAACCCCCACAGTTGTGACCTGTGCGATCACAGCAACAATGTTAGAAACCAATGAAACCTTACTAGGCTCACCTTTCTCTGATTGTTTAGGCTTGGATCTGCATTCACTCTTGTAGTGGCCTTTCTTGCCACAATTGAAACAAGTCACATGGGACTTGGACTTCTGTTGCTTGAATGAAGGACCTTTCACTTTTAGATTAGTGAAGTCCTTCTTCTTGAGATGAGAAGCCACCTGTTCCCCTTGGGATCTCTCGTCTGCACTAGATTGACCTTAGCCAACTGTTTGGACAGAGTGTCCATCTTCTGTTGGGAACGCATCTCTTTCTCAACATGGATCTCTTGAAGTAGATCTCCCAAGCTAATGTCTAGCTTCTTTCTGAGCATCCTTGCATAGAAGGTACTCCATCCAGCAGGAAGTTTTGCGACGATCTCTCCAACGACAAACTTGTCGGGAAGGGGCATCTCTTCGTCTTCCAGTTTCTGACGCAGCTTCAGAAATTCCTTTACCTGTGGCAACATGGACTTCTCGTCCTCAAAGAAAAATTTGTGATATTTTTCAACCACAAACATCTTGCTCATGTTCCTGTCTTCTTCATACAGTTTTTCCACAGACTCCCATATGTCTCTGGCAAATTCCTTCTTCGAGTAGGATTCTGCCAGAGAATCCTCCATAGCATTCAGGATGAGAAGCCTGCAGATGCTATTTTTCCTTCTCCATTTGGCCTGGAGTTTGGTAGCCGCATTGATTGCGGCAGTAGACCCAGTGTCTGGAACAGAAGGTTCTTCCTCCAACAGTACATGATCAACGTCTTTAAGTTGAAGAGTTAGATAAACCTTCCTCTTCCAGACTTGATAATGCTCTCCATCGAACTTTTCCAACTTGTAGTAGTCCGATTGGACGAGCGAAGTATTAATGTTTTCCATCTACAAGGATTTTGCTTTGAGATTGTTAGTCCCGGGGCTTGATCAAAGATGAAAAACAGATGCAATCGAGATCTGAGAGTCACACAAAACTTTGTAGTGATCAAACTCAAGATCTACGAAGATACAAAAAACCAAATAGCCAGATTATAATATGAAGGAGGAAAATAGAGAAGAGAAGATCTCTCGTTCTTCTTTGCAAATATGTTGCAATTAGGACAGAACGAGTTACAATAATCTAGAGAAAGATGAGATGAAGAAAAGTTGCTGGGGTGTCAAAAAACCGTTACTCAAAGCAAGATTCGCCCCACACTAATTTCTTCCAGGAACCAGCAAGTTGAAGAACTTGTGGAACGCTCGAAGTCACCTCTGTTCTGACTCCTCGGATGGACTTGCAATGGCGGCAACAGCTCCTTCTCTTAGGGGTGAGCATATAACGGTTGAAAACCGAAAACCGAACCGAACCGAACCAAAATATGACAAACGGTTCGGTTTTTCGGTTATCGGTTCGGTTTACGGTTTGAAAATTTGAAATAACGGTTCGATTTTCGGTTCTTCATCCGAAAAACCGAACCGAACCAAAAATCGATTTAGATTTAGTAATTTATCAAACTATCCACAATATACATATACTAATGTTTATTAACCCCTAACTGAGCGCACTCTCTTCTCCTATTCTATGTCGGTGCTTCTTTGAGCACTCTCTCTATCTACCCTCAGTCTATATATATTAATATCTTTCACTCTATGTAATATAACAATTCATAAATACAATAATGTCATATATTTTTTTAAATTTTGTTATTTAAATAGGCTCATTTTGCTAAAAACTTGAAGGCCATGCACATTGGCCCATGAAACCGAACCGACCGAAAACCGAACCGAATTAATTCGGTTCGGTTTTTGTTCGGTTTTTATAAAAACGGTTCGGTTTTCGGTTTTGAAAAATACGGTTTACGGTTATTTCGATTTTCACATATTCGGCTCGATTTGAACCGAACCGAACCGATGCTCACCCCCACCCTCTCTCTCTCTCTCTCTTTTCTGACTTATCAAATTTGCAGTAGTCTACAAAGGAGGCCAGAAGAGAGTATATATAGAGAGATGGCGGAAACCCTAGCCGCCTCTTCAGTTATGGAAAGATTGAATCAAATCTCACAAAGATAGCAACGAACTTAATTCAAATCCCACAAAGATGACAACGAACTTAATTCAAATCCCACAAAGATGGAAACAAAATTAATTCAAATCCCACAAAGATGGAAACAAAATTAATTCAAATCTCACAAAGATGGAAACGAAATTAATTCAAATCCCACAAAGATGGAAACGAATTAATCGCATTGAATCAGTCTTTCCATAACTGACTTGTAGCCTGCACAGTCAGCGGAGCCCTCCATGCGGCAGTAGCAGCAGTAGCCTGGCCGTATGAGCTATATGGTCTCATGGCCGCATGGACCGCATGAGCCGCATGTGGCTGCATATGAGCAGCATGACTGCTGACGTGCTAAGTGCAAAGTGCGCCAACAAAATGCCACATTACACCTCATGAGCCCGAGTCCGAGTCCGAATCCGAGTCCGAGTCGCTAAGCCCCTTTGGGGCTGAGCTCCAAATGGAATTAATCCAAGAGAATGACAAAAGCATTAATGCTTAATCCTTGGAGCATTATTCTTACCTCCTAGTAAAATCACCCACATGGTTCCCTCCTTAGGGTCACCACCCATGTGCATCTCTCAACAACACAACCAAGTATATATGTTGAGATAACTCATGGTGCATTTTCGATGAGGGACTAAACTTTACAAGGCATGTTGAGAGCAAGCTCTCTCCATGCAGTAAAGAAAGCACCAACAGATCCAACCTTGTTCGGTGTCCGCTTTTCTCGTGACCTTTGGGACGAGCACCGGAGGTGGCTACCATACATTGTCGTAGAGTTATTCGTCCAGGCGGCCGCCGTTGTGATCCTCCTCATCCCCCCTCCTCCGGCCGGGGACGTCAACTGCTTCGCTGGAGAGTCTCTCCTAGCGGTAACTTCTCCATAGCGCCTCCGTACGGTGCACCATTCAGACTTCTCTTTTCAGCCCCCAAGGTCCTTTTCCAGTTTGGCACTCTTACATCCCAAAGAAATGGAGCATCCTCACTTGGGTGAGTAGATCGTAGCAAACTTCCAACCGACGACTGGCTGCAACAGGTTGGCTTCTTCATCGCCTCCTCTTGCCACTGTTGCACCAACCCGTCGGTAGAGACCATTTCGCACATCCTTCACGACGGTTGTGCCACTACCCTCGTCTGGTCATCTTTTGAATCAACACTGGACATTGCTGGTCGGCTTCCTCTCTTCTCGATCGTCTCGCCTCGTGGAGAAACCACGCAGACAACCCCCACCTCTGTATTGTGGCTAGTGCTATCATTTGGGTCTTTTGGAAGAACATAAACAAATTCCGATATGAGAGAACCACATTCTCTCCCGCCCAACTCGTGCCAGAAACCGAAAGGCAAGTTCTGAAGGCTTCGTCCTCTCTCCTTGCCGGTGTTCATTAGTAAGTTTTTCTTTTGTGTAGTTAGATCATACTTTTGGTTGTTTCGGTCCCTGAAGGGGGCGTATGATGTATCGGTTTTTGAGTCCTTTTCTAGACTTCGTATTTATATATATATAGTTTTAAAAAAATAGTGTGTATTTTTGTGTTTGACTAAAGATCAGTAGATCGAACCAAGGGGGGAGTATTTTCTTCCATAATTAAAACAGTGGGAGTTGAGGACAGTGGACCCTAAAAGCATGTAATGCATCATGCATAAAGTCCTGTAGGCAGATGCAGATCTACATGAGCGACACTGTGGGCCTGGACCCCCAGTGAAATCTCATTAATTTTTTTATTATAGAAAATATACCATCAAAAGTCCTCAATTTATTAATCATAAAATAAGGTTTTTAAATAATTGTCCTCATAGAAAAAGTTGCTTAATAGTATTACAAATAATATAATACTATTTTATTATATCTTAAAAAAATTCGGGGGGGGGGGGGGGGGGGGGGGGGGGGGGGGGGGGTTGCGTTCGAACCCTCTTATAGTTGTGCCCCGGTGGATTGTCATCCTGGATCCGGCACTGCCTGTAGGTAACGTCCGACATCTCAATTTATATATATATATATATATATATATATATATATATATATATATATATATATATATATTTCACTTCAAAATTGCAGTGTTCTCCAATAGGAATCGTGCAACAATTGATAAAATCACCATAAACATAGCACTGGATGATAGAGCACCAGTTATTCCATTGTTGGTAGATTCCAACCATTATTCGTAACTAGAATTGAAGGACACAACATATTAAGTATATAAGCTGCAGCAGAGACCAATTTAAGCGGAAGTAGTAGACCACCCTGAGGTTCCATAGATAGCGGCGACTCCGTCAATCTGGAGAATGAGAACATAGTCCCCGTCCTCCCCTATCGGCTGGCTCCTCCAAAGGGTCCTCTGGAGGTCGTCTTCGACAACCAGAGACCCTCGGTGGCCGAGCCTCGCGAAGCAACGGCGCCCTCTCCCCGAAGTTCCGGACTGCCATGTAACGCCGTGTCTTGCCTTGATCAGAACCAAGTTGCAGTCATCTTGCATGACCAGCGTGTAGTCCCTCGTCGCGAGAGCCGCGTCGACGTTGAGGATCTGCGACGAGAAGAGCACGTTCCTCACTGCCGGAATGCTCGGTACCGCCTCCGCTTCGCTGAAAGTAGTGGCTGCTGCGATGGGGGCACTGGCGGGCGAGTACTGTGGCTCACTGCACCATACAATGGGTCCGTAGACCTGACCTGCCCGTCTGGCCCGAGGACGGCGGCGTACTGGCCCTTCTTGGCGTTCGCGGCGACCCGGGAGGCCCAGACCGTCGAACCTACGGAGTTCCTTATGCTGATCCTGCCGTAGTCGTCGAGGGTCGCGGTTGCAGTTGATTCCGCGCCCGTTGGTGTTGGATTGGAAGCCGTCGGCCTTGTTGTAGAGAACAAGGTTGCAGTCGCCTTGCATGACGAAGGAGGCGTCTAGGTACGAGAGCTGGGCATCGGTGGTGATGGTCTCGCCGGTGAGGAGGACGTTGCTTTCGTCAGCGATCGACGGCGTCGATAGGAGGGCGAGGAGGGATGAGAGGATCAGGAAGGTGGAGATGGTAGAGAGTGCCATTGTAGCTAGCAAGTTGTATGGACTCAGTAATTGTTATGCATTGTGGTTCAATTGGCACCTGTATTTAAAGGTGCAGATCATGCCGGCAGACAACATTCTAAAACATGAAAGACGAGAAAGAGCGGAAATATCGAAGTTTTTATTTCTACTTCTAATTTAAAATCAGTACTAAGAGAAACAAGACCGAGGGGTATATATATATATATATATATATATATATATATATATATATATATATATATATATATATATATATATAACTCAAATAATTAGAATTTTTTTCTAATTATATTAAAATAGTTTAAATTAGACAAAAATTCAAAATAGATAGGATTTTATGTTTTTTTGTACGTGAGAATATATAAACCAGGTAGAAATATAGATAAAGCGGTAATGATTAGAAAAAATTAGTAAAACTAGTTAAAGTCATGAATCCCATGGTAGTATATATGAAGAATTGTAAATAGATTCATTTACTACTCTACTGTATCCATTCACAGTCTAAGTTAACTAGAAATCTGCTGGTCGTGTTGTGTACATATATTAAGGAAACGTTAACTAAACATTCCACAAACCAAAAGAGATATTAAACAAGCTTCCAAATGTGAAGGAAAAAAATGAGTCATCAAATTATATTTGTCACGACTCGCACCTGAAAGTTCGGACATGAATACGTAGAAACATGTCCAGCCTACGCCGCAGAGTTGGTGGTAGTAAGCTGTCTAATCCTCAAGTATATCAATTCAGCAATATAATGTAAATCATGATTACAAGATCTAACTTAATCACAAGTACTAGCAAGTAGATATGAAATATCAAGACAAGTCCACGAAGTCCAAATCAGATTGTCAAATACAGTAGTCCTCAAAATAGAGTACAACTCAGCAAATGTTCTGACAACAGAAATCTAGATAACATAAAGTAAATGCTAAGCTAAACTATGCATCCTCCAGTGGCACGTCTACTATGTCATCTCCTGCATTCTCGGCTATGATCAGTATCAGGTAATGTGGCATAGTAAGTGGGACTGTAACTGTCACGACCCACACCATGAGGAAGGGCACGAGAACGTGGGTACGTCTAGCCTACGCCGCAGTGTCGGTGGTAGAACGCTGTATAGTTCGTCTATAACATCTAACATCTAACATGATATATACATATCATCTCCGCACGGAGGTATAATATAACATCTCAACTCTATATCTCAATCACAAGTCTAGGAAAGATAGAGCACGACATGGAATCAGATAAAAGGAAGAACTGAAATATAAATAGACTTATCACACCCCACAAGTAGATATCCAACACAAATAAATACAAGTCCTGAAATATAACTAAGTCTCAATTAACAATCGGAACAATCCGATACAAACTGAAAACTATAAATACTAGACTAGACTAGGCACCCTCTACTGAGCTAGATGCTCCTCAGGCTCCTGAAGGTCACCTTCATGTGTCCCATAGAAGGTAGGGCAGTCACCATCAACATCTGTAATATTTTAAACAGGTCCAGTCAGGACAGGAACGAGCACAATACATCTCACGCAGTTCATATCATGTTGGAAAATGTAAAGCAGGCAAAAGTAAGATACATGGACTGTAAAGAAATATATATGAAAACGAGAGAGATTTAATAACTGGAAATATCTATATATATGATAAGTAAGAACCGTAAGTAACCTGTGATTTAGAACATGAGATGGTTATATAAACGGGTTAGGACAATGCAAGGGTAACTCCATCATATGTGGGTGTACCATGGACATATACATGATTTCACAAGATTTTACAAGATTTCACAAGATGGAATTTTGATCACATAACCATTCCTACTCACCCTCCCCAATCAATACACAAGGATCCAGTCAAGTTACGTTACCTTGTACAAGAGATTTTTAGAATATTTGCTCACATGATCATGAGAGTACAAGATTGTACAAGAGTATACATGAAAGCGGTGTACATAAAATACAAGATGTTCGTGAAAAGCACATGACAACTGTATCTGATGCACCCCGAGAGAGATAACATCGCATAACAAGATCCATATAGTACCAATCCATGATAACAACATGGCGGCATCATGTAAAGTAATCTAGAGCAAGAATATAAATCCTAACAAGTACGAAATGATCAGAGAATGTACTCGCCTGATATCCTGAGTGTCTGAAGAGAATATACTGTCCGAGGAGTGGTGTTTGCCTCCTATTAGAACAGTACAAGTCACTATATGTCTAAAATAATTAAATAGACTGCTGCAATATATCTACATGACGTTTGGGGTCAATCTAGGCTAAAGTCAACTTTTGGTCAACTCTAGCCAACTCTAGCAGTCAAACTAGGTCAACTCTAGTCTAGTTAGGTCAACCAAGGTCAAACATGGTTAAACTAGGTCAAACTAGTCTAGGTTGGTCAAACATAGATTTAACAAGCCAATCTAGGTCAACTAACTAAATACCACACAAGTCTCACTAGCCTAGTGATACACAAGTGTATCCACCCCATGCCATAGGCTATTCCACCTAAGCCATGGGCCAAACACATATAGGCTAATGAATTCTCTAATTCATACTACACTATCACACTACACATTTATATAATACATTACACCTAAGCTAGATTATATATATATATATATATATATATATATATATATATATATATATATATATATATATATATATAGGCATAGAGGGGTAGATATGTAAATGGGCAATGTGTCACATAGGTGTGTGAATCATAGCAATGGGTCTGTGTGTGTGTCAATTTCATATGTGTGTGTATGTCTTGTGTATGAGTGTGTGCTAAAGTGAGCATGTCTGTGAGAGTGTGACAGAAAATGTGCATTGTCATGTGTGTGTGTGTTTGGAGTACCTGTGTGTGTATAATGAGTGCATAGTAGGTGAGTGAAAGAGAGTGAGCGAGTGAGAGGGGTGTGTGTGTATGTGATATGTGCGTGTATAGATTGGTGAGGGTGGGGGTGTACATGTGTGACAGTCTACTTCATGTGAACTAATCAATGAATGGGAATTCAGTTTTACATTCCTACTAGAATCTCAGGAATTCATAAGAGTACACATGTTTAACATATCCATTTCAATCCAAAGTAATTCCCAGATTTCGACTACCATTCCAGTTTACCATTGAATCTCAGTTAATGAAAACAACTTAGGTATTGAGTTCTCAGTTTTCAAATGTCAAGAAAAGGAAAACCTATTCTCAGGTATTTGTGTATTAGACAGTTCATATCATCAGCCCAACTGATTTTGAAAATCCTCATTCTTGTTAACATCAAACCAATCATGAATTAATCTAGATAGTGAACTAAAACATGTGTAAATGAATTTATCATGGCAAATTAATCATTTACAACAGTAAAAAAATACAATTTAAACTCAGTTATTGAGTATCAGTGAACTTAACAGTTCACTATTGATTTCTAATTTTCGAAACCCATATCAATTTGAAAACCCAAACTAATTCGAAACAGAGGTGAGGAATCATATACTCTTTCAGAGGGGTTGTTCTCGTGTCCAAAAACTGGACACAAACGTGTCCTAACAGAGAGAACACACACACAGACACTAAACGTGCAGGCAGCCTCGTGCACGTGTGCAAGTCGGGCTAGGACACGACACACATAACCTTGGGTCTCGTGCACGTGTCAGTAGCTAGGTGGGGTGTCAGGGTAGGTGTCTAGGTGCCTGAGTCGTGTCCGAGAAGTCGCGTGTCCACGCCCAAAGTGCGTATCAGTGGCGCGTACGCGCGCGCTGTGTCTGTGTACAAGATCAGTGCACATCGAATATCGTGTCCGACACGTTATCAATTGACACAAAACTTGGAGAATGACATGTCAGTCATGTCCCTAGCTGTGTGTTAAATTGCACGTGTCCAAGTGACACAGACACGGAGAAAACGTGATCGAGCAGCAGGGCACTCGACCACAGTGTCGTACAGCGTGTTCGTGTCCATTTTGGACACAGATACGGCTCTAAAACGTGCTCAGTGTGATAGATTCATGATCTACAATTAAAGACCTAATTTTCCATTCAATTAGTTTTTGAAATTAATACTATTTAATTCTAACAAATATTTCATCGAACACCTATTTAAATACACCGATACGTGTCCGATACGGACACAAAATGGACACGAACTCCTACCAAACTTGGGCTACACCTAGGGAAACCCTAAATGGATGCATCTATGGAAAGAAATTGGGAATTTATAGGTGTTTGTAGGGTTATTGAGGGTGAAACCTCAATGAATAGGCTCCCGAAATAAGAAGTTACCTTCCTCGAGCGATGTCCAAACGTGCTCCACTTCTCGCAAGCAAGCCCCCACTAGCCTCTACTGTTGTTGGGGAGTCCAACACAATTCATTTGGTCCAATTTGGTGGAGAAAAGAGGAATTTGTGAAGGTTTGGAGAAGAACATAAGTAGGGATTTATGTAGGTATTTAAAAGAGGCTAGGAATTATGAAGAGGTGATTAAATAGGGAGGGAATGGCTTGATGGCTGGTTATAGGTATAAGAACTAGGGTTTTGCTAGGGTTCACAATGTGTGGCCATGATTCTAACTTAGCTATTAAGTCTAGATCAAAGGCTTACATGCAAAGTAGGTTTCCTTTAGAAATATCTATGTAAAATATCTTACCAATCCAAATATCTAGATATTTGTAAACTTGGCACCTAGTAGGAATGTCCTAATCATGATTCTAATCTCAAGGCTAATCTAGATGAGGCTAAACTTCTAGGTCAAGTCTTTAATAATTAGCTAGCACATATTTTATTAATATAAAATACAATTTCGCAAAATTGTCAAAATGACCAAAATACCCCTAGGCTAAAAAGTCATAATTAGTCATCCTAATCACATGGTTAGGTCCCCATGGTCATGGTTAGTCTCTAGGTCATGTAGTCTCTAGGGTTGCACTAGCAAAACATCAAAATCACAAGTCGTGATTTTAAATAGTTTTAAATTGACTAAAAATCACAAAAATCATAATATGGTTTAAATATTATTATTAAATAAATAAATATACAAAAGTTCAAAATTATTCTTATTTTAAAAACTGGGTGCTACAAGTCTACCCTCCTTAGAAAAATTTTGTCCTCGAAATTAAATGGTCGTACTCCTTCTAGGTCAAACATCCCAACAATCACAGTCTCAAACACACAGTCGATAATCATATGCGTCTGTCCAAAATCATGATACTCGAAATCTTTGTCATACTAGTGAGCAAGGCTACGATATTCACAGAGTCCTCGACTAAGGTACATACCACTAGAATCATGGTATTTAAAATTTTCGCATTGCCACATGCTTGGCCGCGAAAACCTTAAATTTTCACACCCGAGAAATACGTCCAAAATCTAACTATATGTCCTCACTATGCCAGCTAACATGATTATAGAAGACTCTAAATCCCATAATCGAGACGACCTAGCCCATACGACTTATCTCAGAAGAAAATAAATCACAATGAAATATCCGAACAAAATTTATCAACTACAAGGAACAGATAGAATCGAATTTCAAGACAGTTATAAGGAGGCAAATACGAAAATGGAATCGAAAATATTGGAACCTGCAATAACCTCTCCCTCTGCCTGTGCATTATCGGCTGCCATGGCGAAAGCTCGCCCCGGCTGTAGCTTCCCTTTCCGGAGAATTTTCTCGAAATATTTTTTTTGATTTAAATAGTAATTTTAGAATTTTATAAATGTTTATTTAGTTAATTATTACGGTAGACGATTTTAGCCATGGTTAAGTTTTGAAGTACCAGACGACCAAGAATCATGGCATGGATAGTGCAGTGACGTGCTTTGACTAGTGTTTAGCCATAGTAGGGGAATGTCGAGCCATAGGAGTGTCCTAACTGAAAAAATCAGGCCAAGTTGCGACTTAACCTACCGAAGATTTTATTTATTATTTAATTATATTATTGAGTTTTCGGGGACCCGATTGTACCGAACCTGTCCAAATTAGATCCAAGTCAAACCCAAGCCCATGTAGTCATGTAGTGAGATCAAATACGACCTTGTAGACATGTTTGGTAAATACAAATATTTTTTATATATTAGGAATTAGCAATTATTTACTAAATAATTGTTATGGGTAGAATATAGATATTATTGTTATTAAATAGCGTTTAGAATATTGTACGAATTTTGAGAGCCGAATAAATGGGGTGGTTGATGAGTTCACCGTGATATATTATTGGTTTAATTTCAGCATTATTAGGATTATTATTATTAATTTTGATGTATTTATTAAACAAATTTTGCTTTACTATTATCGGTTATGTTTATTTTATATAAATAAATATTATTGTATATGTGTCCATATCTATGTAGGTAGGCCCTATCCTAGGAATAATTGTTATTGGGATTTAATTGGGTTTTATGGAGATTGTATATAAGGATATACGTATATTGATATATGTCACGACCCGCACCCGCTTTTCGGACGCGAGCTCGTGAGCAAGCCAGCTACGTATCGAGCGGACTCCAGCCCGACTCGAGTACGTATAAGCTGTCAAGGTCATGGGTATCATGTCTAATCTAAACTATATCTCAATCCACAATAAGAACAATAAACAAGAATGAACAAGTATGGGTCATGGTCTACAGCCCATTAGCATATTGTTCGATTAGACTCCAAGAATGATATGAGTCTATAAAGCTAAGCTAATTAGCAGGATATATCATAAAAGCACGATAAAGATAGTAAATCAATAACACTAACAAAATACTTGAATCATGCAGATGGAGTCAACTACCACATGCTCAGCTAACTAACTCCGTGCAATCAGCTACCTAAAGAGATCATCAAGTCCTCAGAGGACTAGCAAGATACATAAAACATGCCTACTAATATGACAGTAAATAACAGGTATGGAGAATAGGAACACTGCAAGAAGAACATCTAAGGACGACGAGTCGTGAGGAAATGTAATACTAGACTTGGCTACCAATCAATCGATTAACCTCTATAGCTTGTAGTACAATGCAAGATACTCCCAATCTATAGTAGATTTTGACTGTAATACAATACAAGATAATTCCAGTCAAGGTTAGTCAATTCTAGTATCGATCCTCCCTAAAGGATACAAAGTCAAGTAGACCCCTATAAATCGTAGTACAATGCAAGATACTCCCAATTTATAGTGTCGCAAGTCAAGTCAATCAATCAATATATGCTATAGGTCATAGTACAATGTAAGATACTCCCAATCTATGGCATGTCTCAAGTCAAGTCAATCAAGTGATATCAAGGTAGAAGAATCGGCTATAGGTCGTAGTACAATGTAAGATACTCCCAAGCTAGTATGTCTCAACTGTAGTACAATGCAAGATACTCCCAGTCAAGAATGGTCAAGGACAGATATAAAACTGACAATCATCACGGAAAGGAGAGTAACATAAGGGACCAATATTCTAGCAATGTCAAACATCCTATACGTGCACGTAATCTAGAACAAGTAAAGCAATCCTGGACGAATCAATCACAACACGAAATCATGTGATAATATGAAAAGGACTACAATAAGGAAAGAGAACTATGTAAATACTGTATATGTTCGGCAAGGTATACTTGCTTGGAGGTTGCACGGGAGACCAACAATGTATCGCCAATCAATCAAGTCAGAAAGTCCAAGTCATCAAAACTGTCTCGAAAGCTGAAATAAACGTTACCAACATTTCCAGAATAGTCAAATTAGCTAGGATGGTCCTTAAGCCCAATTCTGGATACAGAGGAAAATGGTAATTTCGGGCAAAAACATGTCCGCCGTTTGGACCCGTTTTGTACGAAAAAGCGTGCCAGAGTCAATGGTCTCTAAAGTCGTCAAACTATATGTCTACGGATCAGTTTTCCGATACGAACCTAACCATATGTCCAAAATGGATTCCGACGGGCCGTGCACAAATTCACCGTTGAGTGGGACATGGGGCCCGTAAAACGATGATTTTATCAACTGTCTCAGAATCGGACCAAACTTGGCATACAGGACCAAAAAAATGATACGGTCCTGATGGCGTTAAGTTTCGTCTCGATATGACGAGCGTGCACAAAGTAATTGGAAAATTTGTACAGAGGTCGATTGGTAAATTTAACGGATACGCATTAAATTCGTTGCGCACAGCGGACCAATTGAATTCCGTCAAAGCCCACACGACCACGAAGTCATTACACAGCTTTCGAGGCTACCGTGCGCGACCATGTCGCTCGGTTTGGCGGGACGCACGTCGCGTGGATGAGTTTATGGATTTTTAAACAGGTTTTTCATGAACGTTATCTAGCTTTAAACAGAAAATATCCAACAAGAATTAAATCTAAAAATAGGATTTCCATCTTGGTTAGGTTGTC
>JANAVB010024164.1:0-33806 GCA_029216955.1 Iris pallida
TATATATAGAGAGAGAGAGAGAGAAAGAGACATATAGAGACAAGAGTTCGATAAAAACCCTAAACTCTTCGACACAGCGCCTCCCCAACACCCCCACGACCTCGCCACCCACCTGGGCGGCCACCCACGGCCACGCGCCACCGTGTGAGTCGACCGAACGGCGTAAAACTGTATACGGACAGCAGAAAGGTCAGCACAGATATGCACACAACACATCTGACTTGACCTCCCTTTAATTTGTTTAAATCCTAGATGATCAAAACCCTATGGAAATTGAGTCGAATCTCGACAAAAATTAGTGTCAAATATGCCATATTTTGAGTGTGAGGTTACTGAATAGGAAGGCTATTTTCGGTTGAACCTGTAACAAACTTAAGAATCAAATTGAGTAGCCTTATAGACAACATATAGGAGAGTAGAACCCTTTTTATGAATCCGGATTTCATTAAGTAGGTTCAAAGTTATTCGATTCTAAAGATCAACAAAAACATATTTTTCAAAACTATAGAAAATAAAAAAAAACATTCGATACGATGTCCGTCCCGCCAATCCAGGCGACGTGGTCGTGCACTGTAAGCATCGAAAGGCACGTACGGATATTGCGAACGTGTGGGCCTTGACGAAATTCAAATCGGTTGCGTGTGCACGACGAATTTGATGCGTATCCGTCAAAATTCATCTTAACGACCTATTTGTAAATTTTCCAATTACTTTGTGCACGTTCGTCAGATCGAGACAAAACTTGCGCTAGCAGGACCATATCATTTTTCTGGTCCTGTATGCCAAGTTTGATCTGATTCTGAGACAGTTGACCGGATCACCGTTTTGTGGGCCCCACGATCTGATTCAATGGACGATTTTATGCACGGTCCGCCGAAATCCAACTTTGGATATATTGTTGGGTTCGTATCATCAAAGCAAATCCTTAGACATGTATTTTAACAACTTTAGTGACCATTAACTTTGGCACGCTTTTTGCTGCAAAACGGGTCCAAAGGCGGACATTGTTTTGGCCCAAAACTATCGTTTTGCCCCTGTGTCCAGAATTGGACTTAAGGATAGGCAATCCTAGCTAATTTGACTATTCTGAGATTGTTGGCAATGTCTGTTTTTCGGAGACAGTTGTGAGATTTGAACTTTATGGATTACTAGTTAACGGTATATTGTTGGTTTTTCTTGCTACCAAAGGCAAGATACCTTGCCTCCCTCTACAGTTTATTTTTATGCTTATAGTTTCCTATTTTTATATATGTTATCATCTTATTCTCTAGTTGATATGAGTTTATATATATATGTTTCCTGCGTTCCATATTTTACTAGATTATCGTCTTGCTTGTATATCAGTTTCATGATTAGATACAGTAGTCACACCAGGCTTGTTCACTTTATAGTTCATGCTAGAGTTATCCTTACTCGTGTCTTGACATGAGTTGTACCTTGTCTCACATGTGCCTCGACTGAGTCGTGTCTTAGAACGAGTACGTGTAGTTGAACTGCTAAATCCTTGTTATCGTTTCCTCAACCAGAGAGTCTACACTCGGGATGAGGGTTGACCATTTGTACCAGAGAGTCCACACTCGAGACGAGGGTGATTGTCTTGATCTGTTTATATCCCTGAGTCCACACTCGGAACGAGGATGTTGACTTATTTATTTGCACCAGAGAGTTCACACTCGGGACGAGGGTGCCTTGCCTTGAACTGACGAGAGAGTCCACACTCGGGACGAGGGTTAGTGATTAGTTCAAACCTGCGAGTCCACTCGGGGCGAGGGTTTGGTATTCCATTGATCTCGTGTTCACTTGTTCATCCATTAGTTCAGTTACGTATAGTTATTCTTGTATTCCAGTTCATAGTCACCTGTCAGTAGCCACTTGTCGATAGTTACTTGTTAGCAGTTTTGGTCATAGTCTCTTGTCATGTGTATGTCTCATTCCTTGCTTATATCTTGTTTATAGTTTATATATAATTAAACTGCTAGATAGGCATATTTTTATGTATCTTGCTATGTCCCCTGAGGACCTGATGATCTCTTCAGGTTAGTTATTACATGGAGTTAGTTAGCAATTCTGGATGACGGATGATTATGACACTTGTGGGTTTCAGATGATTACGATATTGCTTGCGAGATTCAGGTATTGAGACCATGTTTATTATCCAGTTCATCCAGCTCGTGCTTTCCTTTCATTATCATGAGATATCCTATTTATTGATTCAGTTTGTAGACTCTCGTTATATTCTTTGGAGTCTTATCATACATTATGCTAGTGGGCTGCAGACCATGACCCATAGTTGTTCATTCATGCTTATATTACTCTTGTGGATTTAAGGTATAGATTATATTACCATGATTTGGCAGTATACCATAGCCGTGACAGCGTTTACGTATTCGAGTCGGGCTGGAGTCTGCTTGATGCATAGCTGGCTTGCTCACGTGTTGGCATCCGAAAAGCGGGTGCGGGTCGTGACACCTCTACAGGGTCAACTATTTTTCTAGCCCATGTAGTAGCTCCGACAACTCCTGCTATGACAATTAAAGTGTTGGCCGATACAGATGAATATGTAAAGTTCATCGTTGAGGTCGTATACAAGTTGTTGAGGAGGGGGTGTCGGCTGTACAGGACGAAGGCGGGAGCTTCGCAACTGCGAAGGCTGGCGATCTCGTATATCGGGTTGATCCAAACTCATCAGTGTCACGACCACATGGCAGAGATCTTGGTGGCTTCTGTTGCTGAGCTCGATCATCACCTTACTGAGCTTCAGAACATTCGGCGGAATGATTTTTTTGCTTTGATAGAGGAGGAGCAGAACAAGCTAGTGGTTGAGATTGAGTCAGCCTATTCTGACACCATGGCTATCTGGGAGCAAGAGTTGGCCAATGCTGAAGCCAAGGAGAAGTAGTTGTCCTCGTCAATGGAGGAGAAGGCCAATCTGCAGGAATCTCTGAACGCCACCATAGCGGAGGTTGACGCCAAGCTTCATCTTCTTCAAGGACAGCGTGCCCAGCTTCTGGATGATTCTGAACGAGTACAGGCTGATCATGTCCAGCTTAAAGAAGAGGCGGCAAATTTCACTTACCGTGTGTCCTTCCTATTCCGTCAGAAGAAGGAGTTGGACGACAAATATGCGACTGATCTTGCTTCTGAGGCCAGACAGACGATGCATTGTGAAGCTGAGCGTCGCATTTTGGCGACTGTAGAGACCAGGGCTGAAGGTTTAAAGCATCGTATTGACGAGCTATCCGCTGACCCTTAGTTCTTTTATCCTTTATTTTGTTGCTTTTAGTTAGAGACGTAGCTGTCTCTCTTTTTGTAGTCCTTCCACTTCCTGTTTTGAAAAAATAAAGAACTTTTTGCTTTATTCATTCTTGTGATAAATCTGTGATTTTTTTGGGTGGACCTATTATCTTTTGTGTACCTTGGTTTCTAGGCACAGATAATAAGTTACGAAGGGAGAAAATCGACATATTTACTCAGAGGTGATATGGACATGGTAAATACGGGTTAATGATAGAGCTTTCCTACTTAGAGGTAATATGGACGTGGTAGGAGTGAACTCTGTAGAGATGTATAGAACAATTCAGAGGTGATATGGACGTGGATGTTCTATGATCAATGTACAACAACGCAGGGGTGGTTGCACAAGATGTTTACTTAGAGGTAATGTGAACGTGGAAAACATAGTAATAAGCATGATCTTACGTAGTGTAAGGTTCTGCTTTGTCGGATATAGAGAAGCAATTTAGAGGTGATGTGGACATGGTTGTTCTTCTACTCGAAATGCAACGGAACAACTGGGTTCCAGGAGCATGTGATTGTCAAAGGAAGGGCGTGAACTTGGTTTGTCAAGTTCACAAATTTTCTCACTGAGGAGAAGGAAGTACATTCTGAAGGATGTCAGGAGTAGTACTTCTTTAGGAACTTGTTGTTGATGGGCATCATGAACAAGTCCCCATTAGGTTGAGCGAGACGGTAAGCACCGTTTGCATATACCGTCTCTATGATGAAGGGTCCTTCATATTTGGGTTCAAACTTTCTCGGTGTCTTGTGAGTCATCACCATCGGTCTTCTGACTGCCAGAACCAGGTCGTCTACTTGGAAAGTTCTCTGTTTGACTCTTCTGTTGAAAGCCTGTGAAATGCGGGCTTGATAAAGTTTGATGCGCTGTTGAGCCAAGAGGCATTTTTTATTGAGCGCTTCCAACTCTTGCAGACGACGACATTGATTGTCTTATTTCGTCAGCTGGTTCGTGATCTCCACTCGGAGTGAGGGTATCTGGATCTCTAGAGGTAGTACTGCTTCGCTTCCATAGACCAACGAGAATGGTGTGTTACCCGTCAGGGTCCGTATCGTCGTACGATAGGCCCAAAGGCATTCACCGTGCTTCTCGTCCCAGTCGCGCTTGTTGGATGACACGAACTTTTTGAGTAGCTTGACGATGGTTTTATTAAAAGCTTCAGCCAATCCGTTTGCTGTAAGATTGTAGGCGATTGATGCCACATTCTGAATGTGATTCTTGTCGCAGAATCTGTTGAACGCATGGCTGATGAATTATGGACCATTATCGTGGATGATCCTCCTGGGTACCCAAAAATGATAGATGACGTGATGCTTGATGAAGTTGATCACCTTTGAGATTTTCACCTTTGTCAGTAGTACTGCTTCTGCCCACTTAGAGAAGTAGTCGATGATTGATAGGACAAAGTGGTGTCCCCTCGATGAGGGAGGGGTGATTAGTCCTACTATGTCCATGCCCTAGGCTTCAAATGGCCAAGAGGCGACCGTAGGATGTAGAGGTTCTAACGGTCTGTGGACGAAGTCGGTGTGTAGCTGACAAGTACGACATTTCTTTGCATACTCGAGAGCGCCGGCCATCATGTTGGGCCAGTAATAGCCCATGCGTCGAAGTTGATCCTGTAGCTTAGGATCGGGTTGGTGAGATCCATATGTTCCATCATGGGCTTCTCGAAGAGCTTCGGCTGCTTCTTCGTTTGATAGACATCGGAGGAGAAGTCCATCGTAGGAGCGTCGGTACAACATTTTAGTGGTCGTATCATAATAGAACCGGAGCGGGCACCTTCTGACTGAGACTACTTCCTTTGGGTCTTCCGAAAGGATCCCGTAGACGGCAAAGTCGATGAACGGGAATCTCTAGTCTCTGACGTTGATGTTGGTGTCGGTAGTAATGCATGATTTGTTCGCATGCACAGATTATTTCTGGGGCAAGCCAAATCTCGACCCACCATCGTGATGAAGTGTTGAGTCTCGACGGGTGTTGCCAATGAGGCCAGCAAGAGTGTCAGCCTCCATGTTTTGTAGCCGAGGCACATATTCTATGAAGAATTCAGCGAAGGTTGAGATGATGTCCAACGTTGCTTTGTGATAAGGGACCAGGTCTTCATGGCGGACCTTATATTATCTTCGAACTTTATTGATAACGAGTTTTGAGTCGCCGTAAGACTCGAGGTATTCTACCCCCAGCTGCTTTGCTAACTGGAGTCCCATGATGAGACCATTGTACTCTGCAACGTTGTTGGAGCACGGCTCTGAAAGGGAATAGGCATAATGGATGACCAGCTTGTCGGAGAAGATCAGGACTACCCCCACTCCTGCGATGATCTGGCCTTTGGGTCCTGTTCTTGAAGCACCGTCGAAGAACATCCGCCAAACGGGGTTCTCTTCGATAATGTTTGATTCTCGTACTTCATCTGGAATGTCCTCATAGAGTCAGGACAATTCCGAAATTGGGTGCGCGGCTAGGAAGTCGGCCAGTACTTGGCCTTTGACAGCCTTTTGCGGGACGAATACCATAACATATGGCATCAATAGTATCGCCCAAGTAGCTAATCGGGAATTTAGTGCTTCCGGCTTAGTCATGAGAACTCTGAGCGGATTGACCCGGGAGGTGACATGAATTGTTTGTCCCGACACATAATGGCAAGTTTTCTGGATGACGAACACTAGAGCTAGACATTCTTTTTTGACAGGGTTGTACCGGTGTTCGCCCCGACCATTGTCCTGTTGAGGTAGTAGATGGCCTGTTCATGGCCCGCATCAATGTTCTGGGCCAACAAAGTGCCAAGGGAATGGTCCATTGTGCGGACATAGAGTAGAAATGGTTTGCCTGCGACATGTGCCACCAAGACTAGGGGGCTCGTCAGATAAGCTTTAATATCGTCAAAGGCTTTCTGACATTTTCCGTCCAGACATAGGAGACGCCCTTCTTCATGAGCTTGGTGAAGGGCTGGCATTTCCCGGAAAGGTTCAGATAAACCTTTGGATGTATGCAAGACGTCCCAGCAAGCCTCAAAGTTCTCTAAGGTTCTTCGGAGGGTCCATGTCAAGGATAGCTTTAATCTTCTCGGGGTAGACATGGATGCCTTTTGCAGTGATAATAAAGCCCAGGAACTTTCTACTGGAAACCCCAATAAAGGATTTGGCAGGGTTCATCTTGAGCTGATGTGCCCGCATGAGATCGAAAACTGTCTTCAGATCTTAGAGATAATCGCCTCGAAGACGGCTCTTGGCGGCGATATCGTCAACATAGCATTTGACTATTTTGCGGAGGTGCTGGCAGAAGATGGTGCTCATAGCTCTTTGGTATGTGTCACCTGCATTTTTCAGGCCAAAGGACATTACTGTGTAGCAGTAAACCCCCTTCGGAGTCCAGAACGATGTGTGTTTTTCGTCGCCTGGGAACATCTTGATCTGGTTGTAACCTGAGTACCGTCCATGAAGGACATGCGCTCGAAGCCACATGTGTTGTCGATTATTACGTCGGTGATCAGGAGTGGAAATTCATCCTTCGGGCAAGCATAATTGAGATCCCGAAAGTCGATACAGACCTGGATCTTCCTGTTCTTCTTTGTGACGGGAACGATGTTAGCCACCCAGTTTAGATGTTGCTCTTTGCGAATAAATCCGCTGTCTAGGAGCTTATCTACTTCTTTGTCGATAGCGTCCATGATGTTGGGACGGAAGCATCGTTGTTGCTGCTTAACGGGCTTAGCGTCAGGTAAGATATTAAGCTTTTGTATTGCTACTTGTGGGTCGAGTCCCGGTATGTCTTCGTAGATCCAGGCGAAGACGTCAATCTATTCTTTGACCAGTTGGACCAAAGATTCTCGATCCTTCCCTGTTAAGCTCTTGCTGATGAAGATAGGTTTGGATGAAGATCTACCCCAAGGTCGATCTGCTCAACTTCGTCTTCAATAGGGGTTCCCATAGTTCAAAACGAAATTCCCATTGCATGCCTCGATGTTGATTTTCGTCTTCATCTTCTGAAGGATGTGCAGATGTCATGTTAGCTGGCAGTACCTTCCTGAAGATTGGGCCGACGCTGGTGACGGAGTCCCAAATTGAAGCCACAGACGAGTGAGAATGTGTGACGTCTTCTTCTTCTGAACTTTCTGGGGTTGTTGGGGGCGTGATATAACCCACCCCCCACCCCGTCGAGTACAGTGATAATAGTCTTGTGGCTTCCCTTTCGGAATATGGAGTCGTAAGGGAAGACGTAGGCCCTTGCCATAGTTTTGACCCTGGACGCTTTTCAGGTTGTAGCCTATATTTTGGATGAGATACTTGGCTCGATCATTGTACCGGTAAATTTGCATTCTGCCGGTATCGGGTTCTGGCTCCATCGGTGGAAGGTCTTGGAGATGCTCGACTTTGCCGAAGATGATAGGTTTCTCATCCTGGTTCCGAGGCGGGACTATATAACAGACCCCTTGGTACAGGACGACTCGATTTACATGATTAATAGTCATTATTTGTATTTGCGATGACTGTAGAGCATTATCTAGAGTATACATGGCATTCTAATATGAAAGACTAGAATAATTGAAAGACACCTTTTTATTAATAAAATATGAGATCTTGTCCCGAGGGATTACATCATCAAGGGACGGTACATCCACATTTGCGGATATGTACTCTCCCAGTTCTTCGTTAGTGAGTACTGGAGCAGCCTGAGGTGGTTCAGGAGAACCTATTGGGAGCTTGGCCTTTGTCGGCTCTGGTGCCGATAGAGATACATGGGCCTTCTCATGAAGCTTAAGAGGGGATGAAGACTGAGGAGGTCTGCCTTTAAGCCTCACCTTGCAAGGTTCCCCAGTTGGTGTTCCGGTGACTGGTGCCTTAACGCATAGTTTTGCTATGAGAGGAGCCGTCACTTAGGGAGACTTTCCCTTGAGTCGTATCTTCAAAGGGGCTTCAGTGTTTGTATGGCCCTGAGAAGTTGGTGCTCTCCCGCGAAGTATGACCACTAAAGGAGGCGGTGTTTGAGGTGGCTTCCCTTTGAGTCGTACTTTCAGGGGAGCATCGATTATCATTTTTGCCTCCAATCAGCTTCGGCTTCGGCTTCATCATCGGCGTCGTTAGCTTCATCTTCGAGGTGAATCGACTTGTAAAGGTCAGAGTCGGTAAGGAAGGCCTCAATCCCCCTGAAGGGATCGACATCAGCAAACTCTGTTCTGACTATGCCGTTGGTGGATACGTACTTCATACATTGATGGAGAGTAGATGGCACCACCATGTATTCGTGTAGCAATGGCCGTCCCAACAGGATGATGTAGTTGACGTTCGCATCCATGACATAACAAGTCACCTCGGTCTGGAGATCACCGATATGACACTTCAGTCGGATCTTGCCCAGTGGCTCACTCTTGCTGGCATTGAAGCCACAGATTGTAGTATGAGACGCTGTTACACGATGCATTGGGATTCCCAACGTTTGAAGTAGAGTTCGGGGGATGATGCTGAACGAAGACCCCGGGTCGATCTGCATCCGGTCCACCTTGATGTCCCCAACATACCCTGTGTAATACAGCGGTCTGTTGTGTCGGTTGTTCTTGAGTAGCATGTCTTGTTGAGTGAATGTGATGTTGAGGATGATCTCCCCCACACTATGGCAGTATGGACATGCTATTGGATCATCCTCAGGCTGCTTGACCTGACTGATGAAAGACTCAGCATCCTTCAAGGCTTCGTAGAGAGCCTCCCGAGTATCTTTAGACAGGCGGAGGAGCTCAAACAAGGACAGCCGAGTTGGAGTACTGGCAAGTTGTGCCAGTATGTCGAAGTTGTGGGGTTTGGTTAACCCCGAAGCATTGTCTGTTCGTAGAGGCCTATCAAAGCGGGCCTCCTTATGCTTTTTTTTGTCAGCTGCTGGAAGTTGGGATTCACCTTGAGCAGCCAAGGTGGTGACGGGAGGTGCCACTTCGACAGGGCCTTCCTCAGGATGAGCATTCTGCTCTGAACATGTTTGTATAAGAAGTGCCTCCTTGGCAGATGAGGTCACCATTCAGCAAGACTTGGTCTTCTTGCCTTTAGCTTTGGAGGTAGAATGTACCCCCGGTTGAGTCAGTTACGGAGCGAGATCTAGGTAAACCCACATGATCTCACCCCGAGATGTAGTGAGTGGAATCATTCCACTCGCGTTGTCACGAGTCGGCGGAATGTTGACCACCTCTAATGTTGCCTTCGGGATGGGGATAACACCATCTTGAGTTGTGTTAGGCGGTAGGGACTGGAGCGACACCATGTTGGCATAGACTGTCTTCTTCTCGTAATTGACTGAGATGATATTCGTATTGATCATGCGTTGTATGTAGTTCTTAAGGATGTAGCAGTCTTGAGTTGGATGTCAAATAAACTGATGATACTGACAGTACCGTGGGTCGCCCACTTTGCCCACTTCGTCGGGACACTTTGGATCAGGCAACTTGATCTTGTCACTCTGGTTCAGCATCTCGAAGAGTTGAAGATGTCCTTGTCGTTGAAGGAGTAGACCTCCTTCGGCCTTGGTGCAGGTGGAGGCTTCTGAACGGGCGCATGTGTGCTCTTTGAAGCGTTGACAATCAATGCATGTTTCCCTTTCGCCTCGTGCCTACTATTGCTGGTAGCAGGCTGTTTTCTTTTCTCATCAAAGGCGGGGAAATTAATATTGGCCCATTTCTAAAATGGTCACACCTGATTTTGATAAATCAACAATGACTTAAGTCAATAAACACAATATACAAACTGCTGCTAATATTTCAGGATAAGTGAAATCAATATCAAGAGTGTACTACAACATTTGCATGCATGTCAATCATCATGTCGAAGCGTTCATGTATTGGAATCAGTCTGAGTCATTTTATAATTTATTCTATATTTTTATCTTCATTGAGTCTAGGACACAAATTATAAAATTGACTGGATACTACTGGCTTAGGTTATCCACAGTCTACCTATCCAAAAAGCCTACCTATCCACCAAAATTCCTTATACCAACAATAATACATATCCTATGCAAACAAAATTGGACCAAACATTCTTCTAAGTATTAGATGAACTTAGACAGAACTCTGGCCGAGTTCGGACCGAGTTCGGTCAGTTCAAATTCAAATGTTTGTTGCCTCCAAATCTGCATGCAATGTTCGTTTGCAAAAATTTTGCATCCGAACTCTGCCCGAGCTTTGTCTGAGTTCGGTCCTCGAAAACACCTATAAATAGAAGAGAATTTTCATTTCAAATCACTCATCAATTCATTTTCTCTTCTCTCTTCAATAGTGTTTTTATTTGATCTAAATCTTTCACACTCCACCTATACATCTCTTAGCCAAAGCCAGTAACATCTATTTGATTTAGAGTCTTTGGTTGTCAGAGTTGTAAAGAGGTTGTTCAAGTTCGGAACACATTTTTTTCGGAGCCGGTCGTGCGCCCGTCGCCAAGCACGGTGTTGTGAAGTTAGTCATGCTCTTGTCACCAAGCACGGTGTTGTAAAGAGACTACAAGCTGTAAATTAGCTTGTGAATAGTGGATTAAAAGTAGGCAAGAGTACCTACGACTGGATTAGTCCTCTAAGAGGGAAACCAGTATATATCGCGGTGTCCACTGAGTTTGATTCTCTTATCTCTTGCTAAATTTGTTTACTGTCTCTTTATTCACTGTAATAGTTATATGCTTTTAAATTTTTTATTGGTGATTATTTTCTACTGCACTCGCACTTTCTCTATTCACCCCTCCCCCCTCTCTAGAGGTGCTCAACGGTCCTACAATTTGTATCAGAGCAGGTTGTATTCAAATATAACAAACCTAAGAGAGTATATATAGCAACCATGAAATCAATATTCAACGGTGAAGGGCAATCCACAAATAGACCCCTACTATTTGATGGAACAAACTATACTTACTGGAAAACACGAATGACATTCTTCTTAAAGTCTCTTGACTTTGATCTTTGGTCTATAGTTATTGACGGTTATAAGAAATGACACCTACAACAGTTGATGGCATACTTACAGACAAGCCTCATAATAAGTATACAGAGGCAAAAAAATAAAGGCTAGTCTAGATGCACGTGCCATCAACGTACTGTTCTGTGCAATTGACAAGATAGAATTCAATCGAGTTTCAAACTGTAAAACGTCTCATGAAATTTGAAAACTTCTTGAGGTAACTCATGAAGGTACTTCACAAGTGAAGGAATCCAAAATCAGTAGACTAACACAGGAATATGAATCTTTCAAAATAAAATCCGACGAGTCAATTACACAGATGTTCACTCGTTTCCTTGATATTACTAATCCTTTGCAATCTCTTGGTACGGATTACAGTAATCATGAGAAAATCAGAAAAGTGCTACGGGCTCTAACCAAAAACTGGAACCCAAAGGCAACGATAATCATTGAAGGAAATGATCTCACCACCATGACTCTGAAAACACTTATTGGCAAGCTTATGACCCATGAGCTGGATCAACAAGAGTTTGAAGAAGCTACTCCAAAAGAGAAATCAATCGCCTTTAAAGCTCAAGCCAGAAGATCAACATGCAAAGATTCTGATGAAGAATCATCCAGTGGTGATAAACAAGCCCTGCTAGTGAAGAATTTCAAAAAATTCTTAAAGTTTGAGAAATCAAACAGAAAGAAAAAAGATGTCCATAAAAGCAATGAAGAAGAAACAATCTGCTTTGGATGCAAGAAGTCAGGACATATGAAGAAGGACTGCCCAACGCCAAAGAAAAGCAGTCCATATGATAGATCAAGATCAAGCGAAAAACAACAACTGGTCGAAAGTATGCAAGTACAAGTATCTGGCATAAAAGTGATGCTAGTGAATCAGAGAAAGAAGATAGACCCTGCAGCACTGCAAATGTGTGTCTCGTGGCTTTTGATAAGGTATCCTCAAATCCTCTATATGATGATTTTACTTTCGATGAATTAGAAAATGCCTTCATCGAACTACTTGAAGAATACAAAAATGTGCTTGACAAGTATAAGCAATCTCGAAAAGAGGTTAAGGCATGCACAACCGAAGTAGCTAGACTGTCTAGTCTCATTGAAGACATTAAAGAGACATATACTACTGGTAATATGGAAGAGATAGCCAAGCTTAAAGTAGACTATCATGAGGCTATCCTCAAAATTAAAAAAAAATAAAGAGACTATGTCAAGATACAAGAGTTATATGACATAGAGAAGAAGAAACACCTAGTCACAGAACAAAGACTCATAGATATAATCACCAATTGTAGGACTATTGAGCACCTCTAGAGGGGGTGAATAGAGTGAGCGCGAGTGCAGCAGAAAATAATCACCAATTAAAATTTTAAAAATAGATAACTATGGCAGTGAATAAAGAGATAGTAAATAAATTTAGCAAGAGATCAGAGAATCAAACTCAGTGGACACTGTAATATAAACTGGTTTCCCTCTTGGAGGACTAATCCAGTCGCAGGTACTCTTGTCTGCTGTTAATCTACTATTCACAAGCTAATTGAGAGCTTACAGTCTCTTGACAACACCGTGCTTGGTGACAAGTGCACAACCGACTTCACAATACTATGCTTAGCGACGAGCGCATGACCGGCTCCGAAAACAAAATTGTGTTCTAAACTTAAACAACCTCTTTACAACTCTGACAACCAAAGACTCTAAATGAAATATATATTACTTGCTTTGGCTAAGAGATGTATAGGTGGAGTGTAAAAGCTTTAGATCAAATAAAAATACTATTGAAGAGAGAAGAGAAGACGAATTGATGAGTGATTTGAAATGAAAAATTATCTTCTATTTATAGGTGTTTTTGAGGACAAAAAACGGACAGAGTTCGGGCAGAGTTCAGATGCAATGTCACTACCACATTTTAGTTTGAGGATAATTTTGTCATTTTGGTTTTTGTGAATTATTTTATTATTTGTTGCATTGGTGTTGTGATTTTTAACTTTTGCTAGTTGTGACTTTAGAGACTAGCCTAGAGTTTGAATTTGACTTTAGTGACTTAGTTAGCATGGTGTGGGATACTAATGTAACTTAAGTTGGTCTTAGTTGACTTGAGTGTGGCTAGGGTTCATGACAAGATTGGGAGAGTTTTGTATTTGGACTTATAGCTAAGGGGTTGAGCTAGCTAGCTTATGAACTTGGCTCAAAGCCCATTTACATGAAACCTTAACCCTAATCCCCTATATGGTCGGCCACCACAGCCCAAATTAAATCTAATTTTAGCCTATATAATGTCTTTTCATAACCACTTGCCTCTTTTAGAAATTCTCCTTTAGGAAACCCTAATTTCTCCCCTCTTTCATCATTCCTCCACCAAATTGATCCCAATCTTTTGCATTTGAATCCAAATCTAGAGTAGAAGAAGAAGAAGGCTAGCTTGCAAGGATGGGAGCTCATTAGGACATTGCTTGAGGAAGAAAACTTCACTATTTGGGGCTTTTTTTGAAGATTGGCTCTCTATAGGTATTCCCTACAAATCACCTTAAAATCCTGATTTAATTCCATAGATCATCCATCTAGGTGTCTCCTAGCTGTAGGAATAGTTTGGTGGAAATTCGTGTTGATTTGGTGTCCGTATCGGACACGTATCAGTGTAGGCTTTTAGGTGTTTGATGAAATGTCCAAGAGGGATTTTTCTTGTTGTTTTCAAATTCTTTTTGAACTGATTTGTAGAGCTTCATGTGCTCTCTGATTTCATGCACGAATAAGTTATTTTTATGTCGTTACTGTGTCCAAAATTAGACTGGATACGTAGTACGAGCCCCGCTCGGATGCCCAGCTACCCGATACCGAATCTGGATACGACACGCCACGTAGTGGCCTGACACTTAGTTGATAGGTCGGGGCAGTGACTGACAGGTCACCTACTAAGCCACGCGTGGCCACGTGTCGTATCGGATACGTTCTCACACACGTACGCGTTTTGCACTAATACGGTTCACACACGAACACATGTGCCTAGAACCTGTGCACACACTGGTTTAATGTCTATTTTATTTTCGATTGAATTTGGGTTCTTGATGTTGGACTGAACTGAGAATCGGGTAAATTACTGATACTGAGTTTTTGTGATTCGAAATTTATGGTTCAATGTTAATTTCAGATATGTTATCATAGCTGGAAATATAATGATTCATGTTTTGGTTTGTATGTTGGGTTTTTATTTTGAAATTTGGTTTGATTTTGAAAATAACTGAGTTTTACAGATACTTGAAGACTGCCTTGTGTCGAAATAGATTTATGATTTTGTTGGATGTTACATATATTGAAACTAGGTTGCATTAAATGTGTATAAATTGAGATGGATTTTCTAAATAATATCTTAGTTGTATAGGACTGTCTGAGTACACATGTAAACCTGGGAAATTTGTTCACTGTCAACCTATGTTATTAATTGATTTCACCCTATACTTGTATGCCAACAACCACAAATACATGTCACTCACTGAATACACAGACACCCCCCTATCATACTGCGCAACTGAATACACACACACACACCCTCATCTCACTCACAACTGTACACACACACACACACACACATGTAACCTGTTCACAAACACACACACTCCTTAGCTCATTGTCCTCATGAACTGTACACAAACACCCACTATGAAACATCTGAACACACACACACATATGTCACTCACTAATACACTCATAACTTGTACACCACCCTATGAAACAGTTGACACACACACCCCCTAAGCACTGGCATACAAATACTCTTGCACACACACACTCATACATGTGAAACACACACATAAACTCATATTCACATACACCCCATGACACCATGTATCCTTAACCCTTGTATGTAACCCAATACACACACACTCACCCCCTTACTTACATATATGTGTACCATGTTTGTGCCATGCCTGTGTAGGCACTAGCCTAATTGAATACCTATATATATATATTGTATAGGTATGAATATACATAGTTTTTATTTGTGTGTGATAACTTATTTGGGCTTTGATTGTGTTTGAGTGCTAACCTTGGCTTGGTTAGGCTTAGTGAGACTTGATTGGACTAGAATTGGCCTAGTTAACCTAGTTTAACTAGTGAAGTTGACTAGAATTGACCAAGAGTTGACTTTAGTCTAGAATGACCTAGAATTCATATAGAATGCATTGTAAAGTTTAATATTACCATTCTGGACATATTGTGACATGTGTTGCTCTAAATAGGACTCATCTACTCTGTCTGGACATATATACTCATCGGATACTCAGGATTCCAGGCGAGTACATTCTGTGACCGTTTCATACTTGATAGGATTTATATTTATCCTCTAGATTACTTTACTTGATGTTGTCACATTGTTAACACGGATTGGTACTATATGGATCCTTTCATGAGATGTTATCCCCTTCAGGAGCATCGGGTTACGTCATGTCATGTGCGTTACTTTTATCATATACTCCGGTGCTTTCACCATTCATGTGTACTATTGTGATTCATATACTCTCATATTCACAGAGCCCCTTATGTATACTTCATGTGCACCAATTTATGGGCCTCCATGTGAATTCATGTACAATAACATAACTTGTCTGGATCTTTGTGTATTGATTAGGGTACGGGGGAGTATAAATGGTCATGTGAACAATTCTAAAGTAGTGTAATCATGTACAAACTCTCGAATAATCATGTGTAAATTCAAGCCATTCACATGTCTATCTTGTACTCTACATCACTAGCCACTATTAGTTCTTTACTTATAGTAGATATTTTCTTACAGTCATCTATTTTACTTCATATATATTCTTCAGCATTTCATGTATCTTACTCTATAGCATGCTTATATTTTCTGTCATATTATGAACTGCGTGAGATGTATTGTGCTCGTTCCTGTCCTGACTGGACCTGTTAAAATATTACAGATGATATTGAGGAGTTCTGTCCTACATACTATGGAGCAGGCCTAGATGGCACCTGCGAGTTGGACTCCCAGGAGGACCCAATCCTTGCAGAGGATATTACCCCAGTAGTCTAGGCTAGTTAGCTAGACTAGTTATCTTACTTATTGTCTTGTCTTATTTTGGATACGTTATGTACTTATTTGGGATTTTGTTATTCTGGATGTCGTGGAGATTCTATCTTAGACTCTTAGACTACTTCTCTTATTGTATTTCTTTTGGCGACTTTCATATCTATCTTATCGTATTTTCTACCTTAGCTATGATTGAGTTGTACATTTCTATATTGTCCTCCATTCGGAGCGTATATATTGTACAGGTACCTTATAATTGTTCGATGTATGTGACCTAGGACAGCGTTCTACCACCGACACTGCGGCGTAGGCTGAACGTACCCACTTCTCGTGCCCCTACACTAGGTGCGGGTTGTGACACATTTTTAGTGGTGGCCCATGCAGGTCAAGATTTGTAATGGTATTCGAACTATAGTATCACTACAGCCTGTAGTAGGATATAGGATATAGTTTTGAGGTACTCAATCACATTAGGAAAACTCTGATCCAATACTTGCCATCTAAATTCTTGTTGATTAAATGTCTTCCTTTGAATAAACAAACTGTCCTCCTTTGATTTTTCGCTTCATTCTCAGTAATTGCTTCTTGTTTTGATCTGTCTTCAGGATGGTTATGGAGACACAATCTCATCGCTCCGGTCCGAAGGATACTATCGAGAGGTCGGCCACCTCTCGTCCTGTTCAACAGGGCCTCGAGACCGCAGCTCATGTTGTGCCAACTCATGTTGGCATTTCTGCTGCATTTGGAGGTGCACCTCCGCCTGTACAGAGACCTTCCCCGTCATTCCTGATTTCTCTCGATAGTAGCCACCTTTCGGATCAGTTGATGTAGGACGGTTGTTCGACTTCTTTCAGAGGATGGTGGAGGCCCAGCGACAGTAGTCCGCTCATTTCCAGCATGGCATAAAGAATGCCCATCAGCTTGCCCTGACGACTGTGGAGAGAGTTATTGCACAGCCGCAGGCAGCCCAGATGTAGCCGTATTAGCCGAGGACACCGGGGATCCAGGACTTCCAAAAGATGCATCCGCGGGACGTCTGCGGCACTGAAGGGATTCTGTATGCGAATGACTGGATAGAGCACATCGAGGAGATCTTTTAGCTGGCAAAGATTACAGCACGACTGCAGATTGAGGCGGCAGGTGGTCAGATGCAGGACCTAGCCCGCACATGGTACCAGATGGACCCGAGGGTCGATACAGAGGGACAGACTTAGGCAGCCTTCAAGAAGCTGTTCAAGGAGAAGTTCTTCCCTGACACAGCTCTTGGCGCCCTGGAGACGTAGTTTGAGAGCTTAGTTCAGGGCAATCAGACTGTCGAGGAGTACGCTATGGAGTTATGCCGTCTGGGCAGATTTGTTAAGGGGCTCAGTGAGACGGCGAAGGCCCGAAGATTTCGAAAGGGGTTAGTCAAGGAGGTCAAGTCCTTGGCTAAGAGTGATCGGAGTACCACTTTTGAGAAGATTCTGGTGGATGCCATAGCAGCAGAGGATGATATTGAGCTGAGGCTCAAAAGGGGACGAGACGCTCAGGGAGCCAGTGGCAGCGGAGGACTAGCCAAGATGCCTCACTTTCAGCAGCAGTATCAGCAGCAACAGAGGCAATTCCAGCCACATCAGTTCCAGGGTCAGGGTCGTGTACCTTTCCAGCAGGTGCAGCAGCAGCTGAGGTTTCAGCCGCAGGCACTCAGGCAGCAGTCCGTTAGTTGTGGCTTCTGTAAGAAGCCAGGACATGTGTAGAATGACTACAGAAAGAGGCTCGGGAGGTG
Organism: Iris pallida; assembly: GCA_029216955.1. Lineage (NCBI taxonomy): Eukaryota > Viridiplantae > Streptophyta > Magnoliopsida > Asparagales > Iridaceae > Iris > Iris pallida. The sequence continues at coordinate 18,026 of JANAVB010024164.1, forward strand.
CCTACTCTGTGTTTCGGTAGAGCACCAGCTGAAGGAGTGTTCTATGTCTTCATGACGAGCAGCTCAGGGAGCGAAAGCCAGAGCTCCAGCAGTACAGCAGAAGGGACCCTTGCAGACTCAGCAGCAGAGGTTCGCTCAACATCAGGACCAGGCCAGGGGAGGTCAGCAGGGGCGAGCTTTCGCCATGGCAGCTGAGGAAGCAGAAGCTATCGGGAAGCTGATTGCAGGTTCTATTCTTCTTGACTCCATTCCAGCTTTTGTATTATTCGATTCGAGGGCTTCCCACAGCTTCATGTCTGTATCTTTTACTATTAGACACCACCTTGTATCTGAATCATTGCCCAGGACTTGCAAGATCATGATCGGGGGTGGTATTATCCTCGTTAGTGATATTTGCAAGGGTCAAAGAGTTGATTTGGGAGGCCGAGCATTGGATGAGAGTCTGCTCGTGATGCCATTGCCAAACTACGATATCGTACTCGATATGGATTGGTTGAGCAGGCACCATGTCACGACCCGCACCCTAGAGTAAGGGCACGAAAAGTAGGTACGTCCAGCCTACGCCGCAGTGTCGGCGGTAGAACGCTGTCCTAGGTCACAACATCTAACAATATATAATGCCAAGCAGTTTATACTCCCCGAATGGGGGGTGACATAGCAGAATGTAAACTCAATCACAACTAAGGAAGAAGAAGTATGATATGATATAGAACTCAAAATGAGATACAGATGATCAGAAGAGTCTAAGTGTCTAAGATAACAACTCAACAAAATCCAGAAAATAATACAACTCTGAAGTCAATACAAATGACATAAAATAACATAAAGCCTAGCTAATCTAGTCTAAGCAGTAGGAATGACATCCTCAGCTAGAGCTGGATCCTTCTGTGGGTCCAACTCACAGGTATCGTCTAGATGGGCTCTATAGTAGGTCGGGCAGAAGTCCTCGGTATCATCTGTAATATTTTCAACAGGTCCAGTCAGGACGGGAGCGAGCACAGTACATCTCATGCAGTTCATATCATGGCAGAAAATATAAAGCAAGCAATAGAGTAAGATACATGAAACGCTGTAAGAAGATGTACATGAAAATAGGAGAGATATTTGATAACTGAAAATATATACATGATAAGTAAGAACTGTAAGTGACTAGTGATGTAGAGTACGAGATGGCATGTAATTAGCTTAGGTTGTACATGATGTACATGAGTGAACATGTGGGACATCAGCCAATAAGGCTGTGTTGTACATGATAAAACATGAAAAGTAACAGAGTGAACATGATGGGTAAATCACATGACCATTTATACTCACCCCTACCCACAATCAATACACAAGGATCCGTTCAAGTTACTTTACGAACATGATGTTTTGGTTATACAGGAAACACATGAGGAAACATAAGCATACATGAAAGAACATGAGAGTACATGAACGTACATAAAAGAACATGAGAGAACATGAGTGTACATGAATAACGCAGAAGCAAGGAATACATGATGTATATGAAACACATGTCATAAAGTATCCGATGCGCCCGCTAAGGGGGATAACATCCCAAGAAGAGATCCATATAGTACCAATCCGTGATGATAACGTGACAGCATCAAGTAAAAGTAATCTAGAGCGAGAATATAAGTTGTGACAAGTATGAAACGATCAGAGAATGTACTCGCCTAATAACTAAATGTCCGAAGAGGATGTACTGCCTGAGGAGGGGTGTCTGTCTCCTAATCAGAGCAACACAAGTTACAACAAGTCTAAAATGGTGAAATAGACTACTACAATGCATCTACATGATGTCTGGGGTCAATCTAGGCTAAAGTCAACCTTTGGTCAACTCTGGTCAACCCTAACAGTCCAACTAGGTCAATTCTAGTCTAATTTAGTCAAACTAGGTCAAACGAGGTTAAACTTGGTCAACTAGTCTAGGTTGGTCAAACTTAGGCTTAACAAGCCAATTCTAGGTCAACTAGACCATGGTCAACTCTAAAAGTCAACTAAGACTAACCAAGACTATACAAGTCTACAAACCAACACACATACATATCTATACCATACTTAAACATAGACAACATCATAATAGGCTATAGGGCAACACTATACACTAGGCCTATAAAAACAAATATCTAAGTAAACAAATAGCTATCTAACACATAGCTAAAATATTAGCTAACAGGGCACACAACTACATAATAGCAATATATATGCATCTACCCTCACTTCAATATACATATATATATAGGAACCTAAGCACACACATTATGTATATATATACATCTATATAAAGAAGGAAGGGTTTAAGAGAGAGTGTGTGTGTGTGTGGTTGAGAGCTTGTGGGTTCATTCATACATTGTATTGTTCATGAATACATACAATACCTAGATGCATACATACATGTTTACCTACATACTTGCATATATACATATAGGTTTATGATACATATATTATTATACATTATAACATATATGTATATTCATATATATAGAGAGGAAAGGGTCACAATGTATGTGTATGAGCATATATATGTGTGTGTGTGAGGGTGAAGTCTGTGACAGAAAAGACAGAGGGTGGAGTGGAGAAACAGTATGAATGTGTAGAGTGTAGTGCATAGGAATGTGGGACTGAAAACAGTGAATCTCAGTGTCTCACTGTGTGTGTGTGTGTGTGTATATTAAAATGAAGGTGTCATTAGATGTGTAATATTCAAGGTGCCACTATAGTAGGTTAATAGGCATGAATGTTCAGGAATTTAACTGTTTAGTTTTCATGTATAACCCACTTAACATTTAAAACCTAAAACCCAGTTATCATTTCAAATCCAAACCCATCTCAGTTCATTCATTACTTTTTTCCAGTTTCTAAAACAACCAAAAACTCAGTTTTCAGCCCATTGACTGAAACATCCGTATTGAGGCCAAAACTCCACCAAAACATCCCAATTTTGACATACCAGTAGAATACATATGGGTATAACATATTAGATCCTTAAACAAGTAATTAACATCAATTAAACAGGTTAAAAAGGTTGCTAAAAATCGAATTGGAAAACTGGAAATTTTAGTGAAGAACATAGTTTTAGGAAAACAGGGGTAAATGGGATTTAGCCTTCGAAATCAAGTTAATATCATGGTTTATTGGTTGGTAAACATTGAGTCATGCATACACGTGTCAAACATGGTGTTTGTGTCCAAACAAGTGGACACAAACGTGTCTAAAACACAAATTTATACTGAATGTGATAACACTGCACAGGCAGCCTCGTGCACGTGTTCACCTAGGTCTAGGACACGACACAGGTGTCCACGTGTCTCGTGGTCGTATCCCTAGGTTCGTCTAGGGTTAGTCTAGGGTTAGGGTATCCTGCACAGTGTCCACGTGTCCTCAGGACACGGCACGAACACCGTATCAGTCGAGAAAAACTCGACTGATACACGTGCGCAGTAAGCGTCGTGCAGCGATACAAGTGTCTCGTGGACACGACATGAGCCACGTGGGGCCTCGTGCTTATGTACACGTGTAGCCCACGTGTTGGGCTACACACTCATGCAAACACGAGGTGTCCAAGTGTCGTGTCCGTGCGATACGACGCATGTGAAGTTGGCTCTGTGCGTGTGTGCACTGTCAGTGCATGACCAGTGCACGTGTCCTCGTGTCCTCGATACGACACTAGGTGTCGTGAAATTTTGGGGAAGTGTGCGCAGATACTGCCCCTAAGTGCTGACCAAAAATGGTCGTGTCTCGTGTCGTGTCCAGTGAGAACTAGACACGAGGTAGCAGGACAGTGTGTGTGGGTGTGCACAGCGTGTTCGTGTCCAATTTGGACATGGACACGACATAGTTTGTGCTCAGTGTTAGGGTTCTATGATCTACACCTATAGGGCTAAAAAATTGTTCAATTAGTTTTTGAAATTATTAACATTTAATTCATAGAGACAATTCATCAAACACTTGAATTAAAACCTAGATACGTGTCCGATACGGACACCAAACCCAATCTATTTCCTACCAAACTTAGCCTATAGGTCCCTGGTACCTAGATGCATGCATTCATGAAGAGAAAACAAAAATTAATTGGTTTTAAGGCATGTTACCTATTGAGTGAAAACTCAAGAAAAAAGCCTAGAATAGGGGGGTGTCCTCTTCACTTGGTGATGCCAAAAGCTTGTGCAACCTTGCTAGCTAGCTTCCCTCAGCACCCTCAATGGTAGGGGATCCCAATGCAAGAAACTAGGCTTAATTTGGAGTTGATTTGGATATTTGGGGAGGAGTTTAGGGAAGAAGAACACTAAAGGAGGCAATTAAAATGAATTAAAAATGATGCAAATGATTATTGTGATGTATTTATAGAGGGTGGGAATGTGTGATGGCTGCCATTAAGTTAGGGTTAGGGTTTAGGATGAGTGGTCAAGGCTTCTCCAACAATTTTTAGCTAATCTAAGGGCTCACAATTAAAGTAACATCCTTTAACCTTTAGCCTAAAATATCACTCTAACAAATATCTAGATATTACCCTAATTTGATTACTTAAATAAAACCCTCTAACTTAGTCTCTAGGGTCATGATTAACATCTAGATTAGGCTAACTTCTAGGTCAAGTCTCAACAATTTAACTAACACATATTTAATTTATATAATTAATAATTTCACAAAAGTGTCAAAATGACCAAAATACCCCTAGGCTTAAAAGTAGAAATTTGAAATCCTAAACACATGATTAGGTCTCCTTGGTCATGATTAGTCTTCTAGGTCATGCATGACTAAGGTTACACTAGCAAAACACCAATTTCACATTTCACTCAATTAAATAGTTTTAAAATAACTAAAAATAACCAAAAATCATATCGACTAAAATCAAATATTTTAATGATTTAAAATACAAAGTTCTAATTTACCCTTATTTTAGAAAAGTGGGTGTTACAAGTCTACCCCCCTTAAAAGAATTTCATCCTCGAAATTAAGATGGTCGTACTTCTTCTAGAGTCTCGTCCCCAACAATCATGGTCTCAGAACTTACCTAAATCCTACAATTTAAAGAATGGCATACAGGGTCATGGCATATGGTGGCAGTTGAAAGTCTCATCTAGGTATACTAGTCATGCTAAACCCAAACGGTTATAGGATATCAAAATATACAAGTAATCTGGGGTGCTAAACTGGAAAAGTTACAGAAACAACAAATCATCAAGGCTGTAATGCAGTCTATTATTCTATATGAAAACTGGTAAATATAAACAACAGAGAACCAGCTACAAGGGTCACTACTCTAAAGCAGGGCTATACTATCATTCCTAAGATAAAGGCCTAATCACAACTCATCAAATCATCATACTAAGAAAGAGTTATAACTAATGAATTTCTACAAGAAATTAGACTAGTCAACTAAAGTTATCCCTACTCCTAAGTTATTGATGATGGAAAACAAATTTTTTTAACAGAAGAGAAATGAAAGAGGTGATACTTTAAAAACCTTCAAGATATAATCTGATAATCACATGCGTCTGTCCAAAATCATGATACTCAGAATCCTCGCACGCTAGTAAGCAAGGCTGCGATGAACGGTAGAGTCCATAACCGGGGTATGCATATCTATGATCAAGTCGTCTGGAATCCTCGCTATGCTGACTAGTATAGCTGCGAGAAATTCCAATCTCATGATCAAGATATGTACATCCGAAGTCAGGTCCCTATGTTCTTGCCACGTCGACTAATATAGCTGCGGTAAACTCTAGGTTCCATAATAAATAGACGTTTTACCATCCCTGTTATTTCCGTCAACATATGTTATCAGAAGATACCGTAACTCGGGTCATAAAATTCATCTCGATAAGAAAAATCAAATCAACAACGATCCATCAAAATCAAATTCAATATCAAGGAGTAAGGGTAAATCAAAACAAAAGAAAAGGATTTCAAATTTGAAGTTCAGAATGAGATTCTCAAGGGTCATCCCAGGAATCTCTCAAGGAATTCTAACTGTGATTGAGTACCTCTTTCTAATACCTTACTTCCTATATTCTATCGCAGGTGCGCAGTAGTACAACTAATCGTCGTACTACCACGACTTCGCACAAATGCGAATCTCGACCTGCATGGGCCACCACTAAAAATGTCACGACCCGCACCCTAAGTAAGGGCACGAGAATGGGTACGTCCAGCCTACGCCGCAGTGTCGGCGGTAGAACGCTGTCCTAGGTCACAACATCTAACAATATAATGCCAAGCAGTTTATACTCCCCGAATGGGGGTGACATAGCAGAATGTAAACTCAATCACAACTAAGAAAGAAGAAGTATGATATGATATAGAACTCAAAATGAAATAGATGATCAGAAGAGTCTAAGTGTCTAAGATAACAACTCAACAAAATCCAGAAAATAATACAACTCTGAAGTCAATACAAATAACATAAGAAATAAGATAAAGCCTAGCTAATCTAGTCTAAGCAGTAGGAATGACATCCTCAGTAGAGCTGGATTCTCCCGTGGGTCCAACTCACAGGTATCGTCTAGATGGGCTCCATAGTAGGTCGGGCAGAAGTCATCGGTATCATCTGTAATATTTTTAACAGGTCCAGTCAGGACGGAGCGAGCACAGTACATCTCATGCAGTTCATATCATGGCAGAAATATAAAGCAAGCAATAGAGTAAGATATATGAAACGCTGTAAAAAATGTATAAAAATAGGAGAGATATTTGATATGGAAATATATACATGATAAGTAAGAATGTAAGTACTAGTGATGTAGAGTACGAGATGGCATGTAATTGGCTTAGGTTGTATATGATGTACATGAGTGAACATGTGGGACACCAGCCAATAAGGCTGTGTTGTACATGATAAAACATAAAAGTAACAGAGTGAACATGATGGGTAAATCATATGACCATTTATACTCACCCCTACCCACAATCAATACACAAGATCCGTTCAAGTTACGTTACGAACATGATGTTTTGGTTATACAGGAAATACATAGGAAACATGAGCGTACATGAAAGAACATGAGAGTACATGAACGTACATGAAAGAACATGAGAGAACATGAGTGTACATGAATAATGCAGAAGCAAGAATACATGATGTATATGAAACACATGTCATAAAGTATCCGATGCGCCCGCTAAGGGGGATAACATCCCAAGAAGAGATCTATATAGTACCAATTCATGATGATAACGTGACAGCATCAAGTAAAAGTAATCTAGAGCGAGAATATAAGTCGTGACAAGTATGAAACGATCAGAGAATGTACTCGCCTGATAACTGAATGTCCGAAGAGGATGTACTGCCTGAGGAGGGGTGTATGTCTCCTAATCAGAGCAACACAAGTTACAACAAGTCTAAAATGGTGAAATAGACTACTACAATGCATCTACATGATGTTTGGGGTCAATCTAGGCTAAAATCAACCTTTGGTCAACTCTGTCAACCCTAACAGTCCAACTAGGTCAATTCTAGTCTAATTTGTCAAACTAGGTCAAACGAGGTTAAACTTGGTCAACTAGTCTAGGTTAGCCAAACTTAGGCTTAACAAGCCAATTCTAGGTCAACTAGACCAAGGTCAACTCTAAAAGTCAACTAAGGCTAACCAAGACTATACAAGTCTACAAACCAACACACATACATATCTATACTATACTTAAACATAGACAACATCATAATAGGCTATAGGGCAACACTATACACTAGGCCTATAAAACAAATATCTAAGTAAACAAATAGCTATCTAACACATAGCTAAAACATTAGCTAACAGGGCACACAACTACATAATAGCAATTATATGCATTTACCCTCACTTCAATATACATATATATAGGAACCTATGCACACACATTATGTATATATATACATCTATATAAAGAAGGAAGGGTTTAAGAGAGAGTGTGTGTGTGGTTGAGATCTTGTGGGTTCATTCATACATTGTATTGTTTATGAATACATACAATACCTAGATGCATACATACATGTTTACCTACATACTTGCATATATACATATAGGTTTATGATACATATATTATTATACATTATAACATATATGTATATTCATATATATATAGAGAGGGAAGGGTCACAATGTATGTGTATGAGCATATATATATGTGTGTATGAGGGTGAAGTCTGTGACAGGAAAAACAGAGGGTGGAGTGGAGAAACAGTGTTAATGTGTAGAGTGTAGTGCATAGGAATGTGGGACTGAAAACAGTGAATCTCAGTGTCTCACTGTGTGTATGTGTGTATATATAAAGTGAAGGTGTCATTATATGTGTAATGTTCAAGGTGCCACTATAGTAGGTTAATAGGCATGAATGTTCAGGAATTTAACAGTTTAGTTTTCATGTATAACCCACTTAACATTTAAAACCTAAAACCCAGTTATCATTTCAAATCCAAACCCATCTCAGTTCATTCATTACTTTTTTCCAGTTTCTAAAACAACCAAAAACTCAGTTTTCAGCCCATTGACTGAAACATCCGTATTGAGGCCAAAACTCCACCAAAACATCCCAATTTTGACATACCAGTAGAATACATATGGGTATAACATATTAGATCCTTAAACAAGTAATTAACATCAATTAAACAGGTTAAAAAGGTTGCTAAAAATCGAATTGGAAAACTGGAAATTTTAGTGAAGAACATAGTTTTAGGAAAACAGGGTAAATGGGATTTAGCCTTCGAAATCAAGTTAATATCATAGTTTATTGGTTGGTAAACATTGAGTCATGCATACACGTGTCAAACATGGTGTTTGTGTCCAAACAAGTGGACACAAACGTGTCTAAAACACAAATTTATACTGAATGATAACACTGCACAGGCAGCCTCGCACGTGTTCACCTAGGTCTAGGACACGACACAGGTGTCCACGTGTCTCGGGTCGTATCCCTAGGTTCGTAGGGTTAGTCTAGGGTTAGGGTATCCTGCACAGTGTCCACGTGTCCTCAGGACACGGCACGAACACCGTATCAGTCGAGAAAAACTCGACTGATACACGTGCGCAGTAAGCGTCGTGCAGCGATACAAGTGTCTCGTGGACACGACATGAGCCACGTGGGGCCTCGTGCTTATGTACACGTGTAGCCCACGTGTTGGGCTACACACTCATGCAAACACGAGGTGTCCAAGTGTCGTGTCCGTGCGATACGACGCATGTGAAGTTGGCTCTGTGCGTGTGTGCACTGTCAGTGCATGACCAGTGCACGTGTCCTCGTGTCCTCGATACGACACTAGGTGTCGTGAAATTTTGGGGAAGTGTGCGCAGATGCCCCTAAGTGCTGACCAAAAATGGTCGTGTCTCGTGTCGTGTCCAGTGAGAACTAGACACGAGGTAGCAGGACAGTGTGTGTGGGTGTGCACAGCGTGTTCGTGTCCAATTTGGACATGGACACGACATAGTTTGTGCTCAGTGTTAGGGTTCTATGATCTACACCTATAGGGCTAAAAAATTGTTCAATTAGTTTTTGAAATTATAACATTTAATTCATAGAGATAATTCATCAAACACTTGAATTAAAACCTAGATACGTATCCGATACGGACACCAAACCCAATCTATTTCTACCAAACTTAGCCTATAGGTCCCTGGTACCTAGATGCATGCATTCATGAAGAGAAAACAGAAAATTAATAGGTTTTAAGGCATGTTACCTATTGAGTGAAAACTCAAGGAAAAAGCCTAGAATAGGGGGGTCCTCTTCACTTGGTGATGCCAAAAGCTTGTGCAACCTTGCTAGCTAGCTCCCCTTAGCACCCTTAATGGTAGGGATCCCAATGCAAGAAACTAGGCTCAATTTGGAGTTGATTTGGATATTTGGGGAGGAGTTTAGGGAAGAACACTAAAGGAGGCAATTAAAATGAATTAAAAATGATGCAAATGATTAATGTGATGTATTTATAGAGGGTGGGAATGTGTGATGGCTGCCATTAAGTTAGGGTTAGGGTTTAGGATGAGTGGTCAAGGCTTCTCCAACAATTTCTAGCTAATCTAAGGGCTCACAATTAAAGTAACATCCTTTAACCTTTAGCCTAAAATATCACTCTAACAAATATCTAGATATTACCCTAATTTGATTACTTAAATGAAACCCTCTAACTTAGTCTCTAGGGTCATGATTAACATCTAGATTAGGCTAACTTCTAGGTCAAGTCTCAACAATTTAACTAACACATATTTAATTTATATTTACAATTTCACAAAGTGTCAAAATGACCAAAATACCCCTAGGCTTAAAAGTAGAAATTTGAAATCCTAAACACATGATTAGGTCTCCTTGGTCATAATTAGTCTTCTAGGTCATGCATGACTAAGGTTAGACTAGCAAAACACCAATTTACATTTCACTCAATTAAATAGTTTTAAAATAACTAAAAATCACCAAAAATTATATCATGACTAAAATCAAATATTTTAATGATTTAAAATACAAAAGTTTAATTTACCCTTATTTTAGAAAAGTAGGTATTACACCACGCCAGCATAGATTGTCGTGGGGGTAGAGTTCTTTTTAGAGCACCCGGAGAGCCAGAGTTCGAGTTCACCCGACGACAGGTGGACCAGAGCAGCGAAGTTTTCTGTGGAGTATCAGTTGAGGAGCAAGCAGTGCCACACCCTTTGATAGCGGAGTTCATGGACGTCTTTTTGGAGGATTTGCCAGGACTACTACCGTGAGAGATGTGGAGTTCTCTATAGACTTAGTGCCCGGCACAGAGCTGATATCTCAGCACATCTATAGGGTGAACAACAGCGAGCTCGTAGAGTTAAAGAAGCAGGTGGATGAGCTGCAGGATGAGGGCTTCATCCAATCGAGTTCTTCACCATGGGGTGCACCGGTACTCTTTACACCGAAGAAGGATGGGTCGGTCAAAATGTGTATCGACTACAGGGCACTCAACAACCTCACGATCAAGAACAAGTACCCGTTGTCGAAGATCGACGGTTTCTCTTCGATCAGCTGAGTGGGACGAGAGTATTTTCTAAGATTGATCTGAGGTCAGGTTACCATCAGGTGAATGTGAAGAAGGAGGATATTCTGAAGACCGCATTCAGGACTCGGTATGGCCAGTTTGAGTTCATGGTGATGTCGTTTGGGTTAACTAATGCCCCGATGGTATTCATGAACCTGATAAACAAGGTGTTCTATCTGTACTTGGACAAGTTCGTGGTGGTGTTCATTGATGATATCCAAGTGTACTCGAAGACTGAAGAGGAGCATGAGGAGCACTTGAGAGTGGTTTTGGAGACTCTCAGGAGGGAGGAGCTTTATGGCAAGCTCTCGAAGTATGAGTTCTTTTCGAACAGAGTTGACTTCTTGGGTCATGTGGTGACTGAGATGGGATCTCAGTTGACCCGAAGAAGATCACGGAAGTTGAGGCTTGGACAGTATCGAGTTCAGTAGCGAAGATCAGAAGATTCTTGGGATTAGCAGGCTACTATAGGAGGTTCATACAGGATTTCTACCGGGTTGAAGAGCCATTGACTAGGCTAACCCGAAAGGATGCAGAGTTTGTCTGTTCAGAGGAGTGTCAGGTCGCTTTTGATGAGTTGAAGAAACGGCTAACGACAGCTCTGATTCTGACATTACCATCAGGATCAGAAGGGTTCACTATCTACATTGACGCCTCATGGAAGGGTTTGGGTTGTGTCTTACAGCAGCATGGGAAGGTGATTGCCTATGCTTCCAGGTAGTTATGTCCCCATGAGAAGAACTACCCTACCCACGACTTGGAGTTGGCAGCAGTTATATTTGTTTTGAAGTTGTGGAAACACTACTTATACGGAGAGCACGTGAAGATCTTTACACATCATAAGAGCTTGAAGTATGTGTTTACACAGAAGGATCTTAATTGAGGCAGCGCAGCTGGTTGGAGTTGATGAAGGACTTTGACATTTCACTGCAGTATCACTCAGGAAAGGCCAATGTGGTTGTCGATGCCTTAAGTAGGTATCCGACAGCCATTTGTTTGACTATGGATCGTCACTTGCTAGCAGATTTGGAGAGCCTGGGGATCGAGGTGGTTATGCCAGGAGTTCAGATATAGATGTGGGGCCTTCAGATTCAGTCAGACTTGATGAAGAGGATCAAGTCAACTCAGTTCGAGGATGTTGCTCTACGGTGAATCGAGAGCAGGTTCGAGTAGGATTGGTGGATGATGAGTTTACTCTTGCAGAGGATGGCACATTGAGGCACGGTTTCAGTGTGTGTGTGCCCAGTAGAGAGCTCTTAAAGCAGGTCATACAGGAGGCCCACCGATCTCAGTACTCTATACATCCAGGTGCCAACAAGATGTATAGGGATCTGAAGGAGCACGTCTGGTGGTTAGGATGAAGCGGAGGTAGCTCGCTTCATAGCCAGATGTTTGGTCTGTCAGCAGGTCAAGGCAGAGAAGCAGAGGCCAGGAGGTTTATTGCAGCCATTGCCCATTCCAGAGTGGAAGTGAGATCACATCACGATGGACTTTGTTTCCGGATTGCTGCGTACACGAGGAGAGAAAGACGTAATTTGGGTCATCCTAGACAGGTTGACTAAATCGATCCACTTTTTGCCATTTAAATGGGTACGTCTACTAAGAGGCTAGCAGAGATGTATATGCCACAGATTGTTAGGATTCATGGAGTTCCGGTGAGCATTGTCTCGGATCGGGATAGTCGTTTTACTTCCTATTTCTGGCAGAGTCTGCAGACTAGTTTGGGCACTCAGCTCATATTTAGTACTGCATACCACCCTCAGATGGACGGACAGTCAGAGAGGACTATTCAGACACTCGAGGACATGTTGCGGACTTGTGTTTTAAATTTTGGAGGATCCCGGGAGGATGACCTGTACTTAGTAGAGTTTGCATACAATAACATTTTCAGTCCAGCATTGAGATGTCACCATTCGAGACATTGTACGGGCGCAGATGTCATACACCCTTTTCTTGGGATGATGTTGGAGAGCGAGATTTATTGGGACCTGAGATGGTTGTAGATGCAACCGAGAAGGTGAAGCTCATCAGAGATCGAATTCGTATGGTGCATGACAGACATCGGCACTGGGCCGATAGCCACCGCAGACCTTTGGAGTTTGAGGTACAGTTTAGAGATAGGATTAAAATTAGAAGTTGTTTTGTTTATAATTTTGTTTGATCATGTTTGAGTATATTAGTAATTGAGCCCTTGTTTGTGATTAGGTTGGAGATCTGGTTTTCTTGAGGATATCTTCGACACGTGGTACGATACATTTTGGTGGAGGTAGGAAGCTTAACCCGTGCTTCATCAAACCTTTCGTGATCAACGGGAGAGTCGGTGACGTAGCTTACAGGCTAGACTTGCCACCTGCACTAGTGGGAGTCCATAACGTATTCCACGTGTTGCAGCTGAGACGGTATATGGCAGATCCTAGCCATGTACTCGATCACTCAGAGATTGAGGTGGGACCTACTCTTAGCTATCTAGAGCAGCCTGTGGAGATTCTGGATCGACGGGAGAAGGTTCTGAGAAACCAGGTGATACCCTTGGTTCGTATCGCATGGAGGCATCATTCTCTAGGAGAGTCTACCTGGGAGCGGGAGGATGAGATGCGCGAGCGATACCCATATCTTTTTGGACCTTGAGGTATGATTGTCTATCATTCTCATCAGTTCAGTTTTGCCTTTCAATTTTGAGGACAAAATTCTTTTAAGGAGTGTGGATTTGTTACTACCACATTTTAGTTTGAGGGTAATTTGGTCATTTTGGTTTTTGTGAATTATTATTGTATTTATGTTATGATTTTTGACTTTTGCTAGTTGTGACTTTCGAGACTAGTCTAGAGTTTGATTTTGACTTTAGTGACTTAGTTAGCATGGTATGGGACCCTAATGTAACTTAAGTTGGTCTTAGTTGGCTTGAGTGTGGCTAGGGTTCATGAGAGGATTGGGAGAGTTTTGTATTTGGACTTATGGCTAAGGGGTTGAGCTAGCTAGCTTATGAACTTGGCTCAAAGCCCATTTACAAGAAACCCTAACCCTAATCCCCTACATGGCCGGCCACCACAGCCCAAATTAAACCTAATTTCAGCCTATGTAATGTCTCTTCATAACCACTTACCTCTTTTAGAAATTCTCCTTTAGGAAATCCTAATTTCTTTCCCCTTTCATCATTCCTCTACCAAATTGATCCCAATCTTTTGCATTTGAATCCAAATCTAGAGTAGAAGAAGAAGGAGGCTAGCTTGCAAGGAGAGTAGCTCATTGGGACATTGCTTGAGGAAGGAGACTTCACTATTTGGGGCTTTTTCTTGGAGATTGGCTCTCTATAGATAATTCCTACAAATCACCTTAAAATCCTGATTTAATTCCATAGATGCATCCATCTAGGTGTCCCCTAGCTGTAGGAAAAGTTTGGTGGAAATTTGTGTTGATCTGGTGTCCGTATCAGACACATATCAGTGTAGGCTTTTAGGTGTTTGATGAAATGCCTAAGAGGCATTTTTTTTGCTTTTTTCAAATTCTTTTTGAACTGATTTGTAGAGATTCATGTGCTCTTTGATTTCATGCATGACTGAGTTAATTTTTGTGTCATTACTGTGTCCAAAATTGGACTAGACATGCAGCACGAGCTACGCTCGGATGCCCTGCTACCCAATACCGAATCTGGATACGTCATACCACGTGGTGGCCTAACACTTGGCTGGTTGGTCAGGGCAGTGACTGATAGGTCAACCCCTAAGCCACGTATGGCCACATGTCGTATCGGACACAGGTTTTGCACGTACGCATTTTGTACTGACACGGTTCAGTCGATTTCCTTCGAATGATATGTCGTGTCAGACACAGACACATTTTGGACCAAAATTAGGTGTCGACCCTCTAGCCCTATCCCTGGCAAACATGTAGACACGAGCACAAGGTGTCACATGTCGTGTGTCGTGTACACGAACTTGTGTCCCCACCGCACGACGCTGTGCTGTGCAGTTTGTATCTGTATATGCCTAAATTATTCTGGATACTTCGTGTCCACTTGGGTACGAAACCCCCTCTGACACATGAACACATATGCCTAGCACTTGTGCACATACTGGTTTAATGTCTATTTGATTTTCGATTGAATTTGGGTTCTTGATGTTGGACTGAACTGAGAATCGGGTAAATTGCTGATAGTGAGTTTTTATGATTCGAAATTTATGGTTCAATGTTAATTTTAGATATGTTATCATAGCTGGGCATATAATGATTCGTGTTTAGGTTTATATATTGGGTTTTTATTTTGAAATTGGGTTTGATTTCGAAAATAAATGAGTTTTACTGATACTTGAAAACTGCCTGTGTCGAAATGGATTTGGGATTTTGTTGGATGTTACATATTGAAACTGGGTTGCATTGAATGTGTATAAACTGAGATGGATTTTCTAAATGATAACTGAGTTGTATAGGACTGTCTGAGTACACATATAAACCTAGAAAATTTGTTCACTCTCAACCTATATTGTAAACCTAATTTCACCCTACACTTGTATGCCAACAACCACACACACATGTCACTCACTGAATACACACACACCCTATAACACTGTGCAACTGAATACACACACACCCCCTCATCTCACTCACAATTGTACACACACACATGTAACCTATTCACAAACACACACTCCCAAGCTCACTGTCCTCATAAACTGTACACACACACACCCACTATGAAACAGCTGAACACACACACATATGTCACTCACTAATACACTCATAACTTGTACACACACCCTATGAAATAGTTGGCACACACACACCCTAAGCACTGTCACACAAATACTTGCA
>JANAVB010024165.1:0-82160 GCA_029216955.1 Iris pallida
TCATTTAAATTATAAATTGTATATTTTTACCACTTTAAAAATATATTATTATTATTTAATTTTTGTATTTTATTTGTTATGGCCAATTGCTGTCCAAACCTAGCATGAATTTTTGGGCCCAATTGTGTCTAATACGTTCAGAGTCTGTACAAGTCATATTGGACTTGATTCATGGCTCTGGTCCTGTATCTGGACTTCGGTTCAATTCGAATACATGGACAAAAATAGTAATAATTAATTAATTATTTTCCAAAAACTGTTGCTTGCTGTTTTTGAATTTTTATATATTTTTTTAAATGCTGTAAAAATCTGGAAAAATATCTTGATACTCTGTTAATTTAGACAATTTATTAATTTTTTTCCAGCATTTATTAAGTGCTGTTGGTATTTTATAAAAATAGGAAAACATAACTCATTTTCAGTATATTTATGTTTGTTGATTTTTTAATATTTATGAGGGTTTATAATTCCAGAAAAATTAGTATAAATTTCTTAATTAACAAGGATCATTTTTGTACTTTATTTTATGCAAAATTGAGCTTTTTGTCTATCTCAAAAATTATTGGAACATAGTGTACAGTTTGATTTAATTATTGAATAATTACGACTTGCAACTTTTTGTGTTGTTTTGTGTTTTAGTCATATTGAACCTCACCCCGCACTAGTGTAAAGACCCTAGAAATTTATTTTGAGTATTGTGTCACCCCTCATTGGTCTCCTATGCTAAAGTCACCGTTTGGCTAGGTGTCCAGTTAGAAAGTCATATTGCACCACTAGTGTCGTAGTATTTAATTAGTATAAAAACTAAGTTTATGTATTTATTTCTACAGTGACGAGTTACCAGGCCTCTATAGCATTTTTATCGCTACTTTGCTTTGCTAAGGCAAGTACTTTCTACAAACTTTATATACTGTTACAATAATGAACTGCGAATCCAACCATGTTAAATGCTGATCCTTGGGGTAGCAAGTTAAACCTTCACATGTTGTATTACTTTCAGTCACTACCATATTTAGAACAGTTTTATATCTCTCACATGATTAGAATCTGGGTATGGAAAACTGTTAGTAGCGTACGTGATCATGCCCCCTTACTCGTACGTACGTACCGAGCATGGTTGATATTTTACGTATACCTTGTCGTAGGCGCACCAGCTATATTTGTACGTATGTACATCTATCGCTTGTTTTACTTGTACAGAAGTACATTTTATATACTTGTACCATAGTATATTTTACACCTATTGACGATCACGTACTTGCTACAGTTTTAAACATTACATATGCATCTGTCTCTATGACATATATGTCCTTGATATGATAGATTGTGATATACCATGATTCCAGTTTATTACATTCATGTTCATTTCATGTTTCGTATATTAGTTTGTTAGAAACAGTACTGCTCCCGTCCTGACAGGATAACGTTGTAGGTATACTTACTGAGGAGGAGTTGCTCTGTGATTCGTATTATGGAGTTACTGCCGAGGACCAGGCTTTGTCTTACGAGGATGTACCTGCGGGGAACCTCGTCTAGTTGTCTATTTGCTTTAGACTTTTGAGAGTAGTCATGTATTAGACTATGTATTTTGTAACTGGACCTGTATCCAGTTTTACATTTCAGACTTGTACTTGGATTTATTATTATATGAGATGACTTTTGTATTTGGAGCATTTATGACTCTTCTTTACTTATAGAACTGTTAGCACATTTAGTCTTATCTTGTTATCTCTAGAACAGCTTACTGCGCTTTATCTCAAGCGTAGGCTGGACATGACTCAGTCCGACCCAACAATTTGGGTAGCGGATCGTGACAGTAGTACATACCCTTCTGAAGACCACCAACGACGGTTATCCAGAGCTCGTCTATCGTCCGAGCCGGAGGGGGCTGCACGGAAGTACCAGCCCTCCCTCTACAGATGCACTACTAAGCTCATGCTCTAGCCTAAGATACTCATCCTAGAAAAGTACGTATCTCGATAAGCATAATATTTACTACCAACCTAGTTGTTCCACGTCTATGGATATATTTTGCATATTTCTTAAGTTACAAAAAGTTGATGACACGTAAAGTAATACTTACATAGCTCTGCGTGGCCCGATCATCGATGAGCTTTCCGTCCTTCCGATGGGTAGCCAGGAAGACCGTCACCATGTTGGAGTTCACACCATTCTTTACATGTTATAATAAAATATTTGTCATTGAAATTAAATATTTTATTATTACTTTCATTAAAATAATATATTACAGTAAAACACGTACCAGACGACAAAAATATTCCGTCATGGAAATAGAGCCACCACACCACTTTCCTGCCTTCGTCCTAGCCACCTTCGCCTTCTCCGACCGTTCCTTGTACCTAGGAGCGTCGAATCTAGCCTTCATGGCAGTCCACTGCTCGGGCGTGATCCAACCTTAGATCCCTTTTTTGGAACGATATCGAGCCTTCAGGTCGTCGATCGCATCCCAGATCAACTTGGCGACAAAGGCAGGAAATTGCTTCTCAATCGTCTCAGCCCGATGTGGTGGATAAAAATAAATTTTCTACAAGAATTAAATTAGTTAGCTATACAATATGCATAAATTATGATTTATAATAAAAACAATATACTTTAGTTACCTTGAAGTGGACAAACCAAAATGCTTTCCTCTCGTCCGAGGCATCCGAGTAGTTGATCCAAGGCCCGCCGTAGTTGGACCTAAGAAATAGTCCCAATGCCCTCTGAACTGACGGGGGACGATATCTACATAATGATAATTAAATTCATTAACATAGAGATATAAGTATGAATAAATGTTAACTAATTAACTTACTTTGTAGGCCCGTCGGACCAAATCTCCATCCTCATCTCGTCCGGAGGGGCACATAGGGGATCGCTCGGATCATATATAGACGACGTAGGTACGACCTCCTCCACCCGCTCCTTCGTCTCCATAGTGCCGTCAGCAGGAGGAATGCTGCTGGACGGGCTAGGATCAGGCCTGGAACTATCCGTCCCAGGAGTGCTGCCACGTACCGTCGACGCAGACGGAGATCCGAGTGGCTGGTACACTGGAGTACTATGAGACACTACACCAAAATAGGGAATTTGAAACATTAAGCAATTTTGGCTTTGGAACGACATATAAGCGTTTCTAGATATTGCAACACAATATATTCGTTCCAAACATATTAAATGTTCCTAAATTTATTTTTTCTGAAAGAAATACATATTATATTTTATGGAACACTTTATGACTGTTTTAATTCGTGTTCAACACCCTCCCCACCTCATGTGCATACTAGGAAAAGTGTTCCAACTCATTTATTATGGCCTAACACACACACACACACACACACACACACACACACACACACACACACACACACACACACACACACACACTCTCTCTCTCTCTCTCTCCTCCGCTCTCTCTCTCTCTCTCTCTCTTTCAATTGCCGCTCATGAGTTGGATCTCCCCACAGTGCTGGCGGTCACGCGGTCCTCTTCGCTGGTAAGTTACTCTCCCCTTCTCTCTTCCCCACTCAACCCATCTCTCACCCCTCCCCCCCCGGTGCCCCCATGCCGTCTCAATCCCGGTGCCCCCATGCCCTCTTAGTTCTTTCATATTCACCAATTGTAGGTATCAGTTTTGATTGGGACTACGTATGTAATGGTTAGGGTTTCATCGTATGATTTATGATAGCTAGGGTTTTAGCCTCTTGGTCTCGTGGATCGTTCCCTAATCTAATAAATTTAGGGTTTATCAATTGAGGCTATAGATTTGTATTCTTGTTAAACTTGTTTCTTTTTGGATTAATGTGACTAGCTCATGTAGCTAGGGTTTATAAATTAAGGCTATTTGAACTAATATAAATCTGCATTCATGAAGATTAAGTTGAATGGTCAGAAAAGTCATATTTGGTCTCTTCTTATTCCTTAGACATCTTCATTTGAAATCCATCTGTTACATATTTCTTATTATATTTCTTCATTATGGTCTATAGGTAGATTTTGGTTTCCATCGAAGTACAGCTAGATTTTCGGTTCTACATTTTGATAAAGGCTACCTTGTTTACTGTGATTAATTACTTTATTTTTGCTAATAATATTTTTTACCTTAACATTTGTCCCTAAGATCTAGCTTTCCCGAAATATTTTCTTCCTAGATCAGAAGTACAAGATACTTAATTGTCAAACGAGCAATATGAGAACTATTAAATTATAATTTTTCTTCTGTAATATTGATTTATCCAGTCTTGTCATCCTTATCCTTCTCTCATCACAAATTCATAATCTTGCTGGTTACAGATCATGGGAAAGCTCCAACAGTGAACTTGGAGAATATTTTTAATCGGTTGTCAATTTTAACTTTTGACCAATAATCACTCTTTTTTTGTTGATACAAAGGTTTTCGTGCTAAGCATAATGTCAAAAAATTTGTAAAACAACATAAGACATCCTCCGTAAAGTTTTGAAAGGGTTTTATTATGTTTATAAAAAAAATAAACTTCAAGTTGGAGTAGCTAATCCTTTAATAATTGACAAAAAACATTGCATGAGCCAATAAAACATGTTTGCTAGGTACTAACAAGTGTCATAAATCTATCAAGTTTACCCAAAGTTTGTCTACAAATTGACACCATGTTCACCACGTCGTCATAAAATTTGTCAAATACATACGTAAATCATAGCTAAAGAGCTATGCTGCAAAACTAACCCGAAAATGGTGGATGAACACAATGAGGACTTTTGGTGGCATATATGGCTTTATTTTTATAATTTCTTCTGTCAAGAAGGACAAGACCAACCAGAAAGCACAATTATGGTGAGAAAGGTTCTAGCATGGTCCCTAAGGCTGCTATCTACTATCATTTCTTCTTGTGTGTATACTAAAATTTGGTCCTGTTTCCTACCAATAAGCATGGTAATGGCTTTATGCTTTAGTTGGTTTTGTGCTACATTATTTACTGAATGCTACTGCTATATTATTTACTGAATGTGACTAAAGAAAGGTTCGGTGCACTATTCTATCTCACAGTATTTTCCTTTCCTGCATGGCTGCATTAAGCATAAATTGATAAGTAAGAGTTATTTCCACTTGTTCAAGCAAAATTTCATTTTTAATAGCTCGTGTATAGCCTATGATTGTTCTCCTTACTCGTTCTGTTATGATCTCGGCTAGAGGTTCTGCATAAAATCTTGAATTAGAAAAACCCAGACAACCATAGATGTTGAAGCAAGTTCAAAAAATACAGGTTATTTGATAGAATCATTTGAGATGCCCAGTTTAGACTTCAGAAGAAAAGAAGAGTAGCCTAACCTACTCCCAGTAAGCTTTAATGCTTGCTGCTAGATATCAAGTTGCTAGGCTTTGAGACCATAAGCAGTCTTGAGCCATGACTTAACCATTCTCCTTCTCTTAACCAGTTCTTTCAAAAGCTGAAATGTTGATGAACATAGATGTCACTGAAATTATAATTGCACTTTTAAAAAATGTGTAAAGAAACAACATTACAAGGCTTTGAAAATAATGGATGAAGTAGAATCAACTCCTTTCTTTAGGGAAAGAGTCCATCACTATAAAGATATGCCATGAGTAGTGAGGTAAATATAGCATGCACACTAATGACAACAACAAATTCAACATCCGAAATACTGAAGGTCTGGTACACGAGTTACCTGATTAAACCATGTCCTCTATAATATTAGCCAGCATGTCTTTTCTTATAGACAAGAGCTCATTTTAGTCTACCATAGTCCTTACATGAAAATTATAATGGGTATTTGTAAATTTTTGGAGTTCCCTGTATATGTATCATCATTATCGATTATGCTTACTTATCCATCTGGTAACAGTAGAAGATGGTTATTAGCAATGTACATGTTATGATTCTAGTATAATCATGTGATGATGAACCCAATAGAGACGACAAGACTCAAAATGGCTGATATGTTGGAAAATCAATGGAGCTTATTATGGATGTTCCTTAACTGGTATTTTATCCTTTTTTCCTTCGTATGGAGCTTTAAGAAAAGAAAAAAAAATTTAAAATTACGTTATGTCAACTAGAATTTATAGTATTCATGTGAGAGTATTCTTTGCTTTCAAGTTATGGTTGTATTCATTTCTATGTTATTATATGGGATCACCATAAGTCAAACCTCTTTTTCCTTTTTTTATGCTACAGGTAATATAAGGAAATTTAAGGAGAGTATGATATCTAAAAATGAATGGGTCCTCAAAGTAAGGTAAGTACTAAGTTGGTATCCTTCTTTTGTAAGAGTTATGCTTTCATCATGATGATGATTATTTTTTTGGAGGTTTTACTTAATTCTTGTTTATGCATTGTTCTTTGAAATAAAGTTCTTCCTTACGCTAAATTTTGGCTTTCCTACAGATACCTGACAACTACATGAAAGACATATGTGAGAATATCAAGCAATTCTTCTTTAACTGCCTCTCCGACGTTCTCTTGTGATAACCAGCCAAGCTTTTGTCAGCAGAAATTCTATGCCTAAGATTTGCTTTATGGGACACAAGTCTTTTATAACATAGGAGTTTCTTAACTCCTCTTTGGACTTCTTTAAAGTTTACTTGCTATGCCAAAGAGGAGTTTCTTAACTCCTCTTTGGACTTCTTCAAAGTTTACTTGCTATTTGAATTTTGAAACTACATGTCATCCACCAAAAGAAAGAGAATTAGACAGCTCACTAAATTTTTTTGACTGATGCACATTGTTTCACTCTGTAACCATGATTGGTCGAAAGAGTTGAACCTCTTAATCTATTGGTCGGAAGAGTTGAACCACATCTTATCTTCTTACCAAAATTTTCAAATCAACAACCTATATGCAAAGTCCTTTTACGTGTTATCCAAAAAGATACATTGTAACTTTATTTTGGCTACAAGCTTGGACCTCTCATCTTTCAGGCTAGCTTATCTCCCTTGTAAGATTCTATATTTTCTTCATTTCTTTGTTTGAATAGTTTTTAGTCTTGTAGAGGTACCGATTGCATATTATAGATCTGGATCCCTCATCAGTAACCTCTGGTGGCTGGTTGGAAGATACTTCACTGGTGAAGAAGTATATAATTTCCGAAGAAGCCTATAATAAACTTGACAGTAAGCTCTTTGACCATTTTAATTGTGTTTATAGTGAGCATTTGTTGTTATATGCTTAGGGAATTTCAATTTCCTATTTGTCGTTTTACGTAGATAAACCGAGTGACAATCACCATAATGGAAAGCTTATAAAGTACAACATAGTAAGACAAATGATTAATAGCGAACTTGTTTAATAGAGATGTATTTGCAAATTTTAATGACGTGCAGCTGGTATTATGATAAATAATTTGAAAATTGTGTCGAAAGAGATGGATGACAAGTTAAATGGGGATCTTATTCCAGCATCTTCAGTCTCCTCATGCATTGCCAAGTTGCTGGCAGTATGAATGAGAGACAATGTTATTAAGTGGTTTCAATATGCTTTCGGTTCACATCTGATTAACCATACTAGCACTTGTGCAACCATGCTCATGCAAATTCCTTCATCAATAATGAGAGCAATAGATTATCAATCAGATTATGGGGCAAATTGATCTCAGTTACATGCGCACTTGGAAATTCTGTTTAATCATCTGCCTGATAAAATGGATTCACACCAATTGGTCGATCAGACCCATTCTTGAACACCTAGTGAGAGATCTCTATGCATATAACTAATGTGGAAGTAGGCTTGATAAGAAGAATATTGATATAAATGACAAAGCTCAAAAGACGAATACTTTTGCAGAGGTTCTAGGCTAATTGTAAGTTGTTTATATATTACGGACCACGCCTTACATTTTTCTGTTCACATATATGGACCAGTTACAAAATGACAGTCTGACACTTGATTACTGAAATTATATACGAATGAAGATTCTAGAGAATTTCCATGTCCTAATACAAAAGACTCGAGAGGGTTCCTTCATAATATTTTGACAAAAGTGTAAAGAAGAAAAAAATCCTGGTACGGTAGAGAAGATCTTGTTGGTGGCGGTTGGGTGCTTGATGTCAGAGGTTTGATTAAGGGAAGAAGGAATGCAATAAAACTCTGTGGTGGTTGCAATCTGATGGCAGTATAAGGCTACAACTTCTGTGTTATTTAAGAGTTGGCATTTTTAAGTGTGACTAGGGCAACATCGAGCAGACTTACTATCTACCTTTTGATGTTGCGATGATTAGGGAGGTTATCAATAGCATTGGTACTATTGATGCTTCCATGATGGCCTTTAGTGGGGCCTCCCCTTCTATCTTCACTTTCTTTGCTCCATCAGTCCTCAAGTGTCTGGGTTGATACCTTTAAGTTGACATGCATCTTTTTCATCCTTGATTCTATCTAAATATTTGATTGATCCATATTTATTTTGGCTGAGACTTCTTTCATCTAGTCTTCTTGGGCTTAGGCTAAATTGAATCTATTAGGATATTACACGATCACATAAATGAATCCAGTTAAACATTTGTGCACCACTTGAATTACAATTTCAAGTTACCAATCAATAATTAATTCTTCCAAGTATGGTTTGGGGTTTCAAAGAAGGATATATTTTTTTGTTAGCATTAGAGAGTACATGGACCTTAACAGAGCCGAATGCAAAAGGAATCAAATAGCCAACCCCAAAAGTTTGGGATAAAGGCTGTTGTAACTGGCTGCAAATTTGAGAAGGTAAGTTACTTCAACACGTTGTCATTAGCATTTTCTCGAGGGTATCATGTGAACATCAAAGTTCAATGACCAACTTTCTTCTGGTTTGTAAGGTTTTGGCATCAGTACAACCGTACAAGAATTTAACTGAATATTCACTTGCGCAGAGATTGACTATCTGAATAAGAGATGCCAAGAGAGTTCAAAGTGTAATTTGATAGTAAATGATGTTAGTCACATAGTACTGCTGTTTTGATCCTTTTTTCTTTGGGATGATCCTGTTATCATTTTGCAGATTCTTTTCTCACATATTTATGGTTATATTTCTGTTTTAACATACATGCCACCACCATAACTAAGCTCTCTTTCTTATAGATACCGAAGAATGAGAGCTGCCTTAAATAATATAATCATACTGTAATTTGTTAATAAATATTAGTAATAATGCTTTTAATCTTGTGCCTTGGAGAGAATCAATTCATGATTTTAAAATTTCTAAAGGAAGGATCTTAAAGAATTGTTCTTACTTTAAGTTACTCATTGGCTGTTTCATCAATCAATCTGCAATATTATGACAATCATTTCTAATGAAATCGAAAGGATCTCTGGATGGATCTAAAAGACCATTTCAATTGGATAATATTCATTACTCGAATGAGAATGAGAATAGAGCTTGGATATCATATTGAGTATCTGATGATACATTTTGTGACCGCTTAGTGTCAACAAGTTATCTTTCTCAATGAAGTTGGTTGATTAGGACAATTTGTCCTTGTATGAACTATATACTGCACCTCTGGATGCATTTGTTTCAAAATAAAATTGTGAAAAAAGAAACAATGTGGTGGTCCTTGGTCGTGAATATATGAATAGGATGAACTGCCTCAATGGGTATCTTTGCTTTAAGAAAAAACAACTGAAATTACATTATGTCAACTAGAATTTATAGTATTCATATGAGAGTATTCTTTGCTTTCAAGTTATGGTTGTATTCATTTCTATGTTATTATATGGGATCACCATAAGTCAAACCTATTTTTCCTCTTTTTATGCTACAGGTAATTTCAGGAAATTTAAGGAGATTATGATATCTAAAAATGCAATGGGTCCTCAAAGTAAGGTAAGCACTAAGTTGGTATCCTTCTTTTGTAAGAGTTATTCTTTCAGCATGATAATGATTATTTTTTGGAGGTTCTACTTAATTCCTGTTTATGCATTGTTCTTTGAAATAAAATTCTTCCCTCAGCTAAATTTTGGCTTTCCTACAGATGCCTGACAACTACATGGAAGACATGTGAGAATATCAAGGTTGGTGCTTGTGGATGTACCTTAAGTGGTATTTTATCCTTTTTTTTCTTCCATCAGGAAATTTAAGAGATCGAGATGCACATTAAACATTTCAATCCTGGAATAGAATGAAGACTCGAGGACGTTTGTAGGTACAGTGGTGAGGCTTAGTGTTTGCCTCCTGAAGTATACATTTTAAGTCTAGAGATCTACCTGCCATAGTAGGGGTAAGTATGCATACATCTTAATCTTCCCTAGTCCCTGCATTAGGGTGAGCATCCTAGCACTGGAATCCCTTACTACAGAACCCAGACTCTCTTTTGTTGAGGCACACATGACAAAGCATTTTGACATGTTGGGCTATGCTTCTTCTGGTAATTTGAAAGTTATGATTTACTTGAAGTTATTTTATTGCAGTAGTAATGCTTCAACCAAACATTTATTGGGCTAGATGCTTCATACCTTCTCATATACTATAGATAGATAGCTAGACACATACATACCTTAACAACAGTATCATTCCTATTTTCTCACTGCATATGGTTGTAGGTGAGCCCATAGTAGCTCACAAGCTGCAAGGTGGCGGACAAGCGCCTTATCATTCATCATTTTCTTTATGGAAAAAGCAAGACTCAACGTCACATCTAAGGGCAGCCCCTCAGGAACTGCAACCACAACTATTGTTACTGCAATTGCAAAATATTCCATCATCTCTTGACCAGTTCAAGTACAGACCCTCCTGATACTTACGGGTGATGAGGACTTGAGCTAGAATAGCAAATGTCACAATTGCAAAGAATAGACCTATTTTTCCAATAATAGTTGCAACTCCATTCAGCTTGACCTGTAATGGAGTTTCATCGTCACCTTTATTGAGTGTAGCCATCAGCTTTCCCCACTGAGTTCTTATGCCTACAGTTGTTACCAGCATTCTACAAGATACAAACAAACCATCGGCAGGTACTTGATTCTGATTGCTAGATGCATCACCAGGAAGCATATCATAAATCAAAATTTTCTGCCTAAACCCATTCCTCGTAATCTGAATGGAAGTCTTTATTTAATACTATAGATCCTTTACTTTCCATATTTCAGAGAAGATGGAAGTATACAGCTTATTCAAGAGATAATTCTTTGAGTTTCATATTGGCAATGTCTTTGTCATTGATTAATATATTCTAGACTAGTTGATTAATATATTCTAGACTGGATAGAAAAAACTTGCAAGTTCTACTTCATTCTTTTATTAGTGTGATAATTTGATTAGTCCTTGACATACTTGTCTTATCTCTATAAATTTTACTAAATTTTTTTTGGTTCTAAATAGGTACTGAAAAAGCTTTTCACTGAAAATTTGCCTTGATTTTTGGTGTGCACGAAGGAAGATCGTTCTTGATGTTCAGAAATGCAAGCATTAGCCTCTGTTTCAGATAATTTCAAAACAAATGCAAGCGAAGGAATTTATTTTTAGGGAGATCAGTGTATGAGATAGTGTCACTGATTTTCTCTTTCATGTTTTGGCATTCAAGGTGGCTTTTGTCTTGTATGTGTTTGATTGTGTACATCTATTATGCTCAATGTAAGCCAATGAGCTTAAACTTTGAACCCAGTAATATGATGTATAGTGGACTAGATGTTTAAATTTTTGCATGCTCAAATTGCTCAAATTGCTCAAATGTTCACTCATTGACTGTTGTGTTTAAGTTATTGATTTATTTTTGTCTGATTTAGAATAGTAGAGAAAGCTAATGGATGAAAGTATAATATATTGTGCCTATATTCTTGATATCATCATTTAATGTATTCAATTTATAATGGTTCCAACTAAAAATTGGAATCCAAAATGAAATTAAAAAATAAATAGGTACGCTAATAAAGTGTTGCAAAACTAGCCATAAGAACAATGAAAAAGTGTTGCAAATTATATTTAGGAACGAGATTATCGTGTTCCAAACTGACATTTAGAAACATTTTATTGATGTTCCAAAAATAATTTAGAAACACAATACATATGTTCCAAAATTTACGTTTGGAACGTTGTATAACTGTTCCAAACCAAATTTAGGAACGTTATCTAACTGTTCCAAATATTGCAACGCCACTTTTAGGAATGGTTATGATATGTTCCTAAATATTTTAGGAACATACAACAATTGTTTCTAAAGGGCTTTTTTGGTGTAGTGAGACGAGGGACCGACACCGTCATCCACTAACGGAGTACTACTCCGTCCACTGGTGGAACCTCTACCTCCACGGGATACTCCTCTACTGCCACGGGGATACGATCCTCTACGTCCTGCTATACTTGATAGAAATAAATATCTACAAGATAATAATCATGCATTTAATATATCACAGGTTATAAAAATAGACCCGGAGCAACTCTCCGTTGAATTTGTAGATAATAAACATGTATTTAACATATCACAGTTTATAAAAATAGACCCGGAGCAACTCTCCGTTGAATTTGTAGATAATAAACATGTATTTAACATATCACAGTTTATAAAAATAGACCCGGAGCAACCCTCCGTTGAATTTTTAGATAATAACCAAGTCTAGATAATAAACTATATAAACATTCAGAAAGTAAAATAAACATCCAGAAGTAAAATAAACATCCAAGTCTAGATAATAATTGTTTGCAAAAAACAAAACAAAAAGTTTTCTATTACAAACTTTTGGATAAGAGTACAATTTGAATTCTGGGAAGTACAACTGTAGGAATCTGATCAGAAGACGATCACTTTATCCCTTGGACTATGTGAACTTGAAGACTATAGCTTCTGGAGAATGTAGCAGCAATTTTGTAAGAGTTCTTGATCTCTCTCTGCGTGCATCTGATGCTTTAACAATGATTGGAAACTCTATTTATAGAGTTCAGGAAATAATTGTTTTAGCAGTTATTCTGATGTGCGCGAGGCTGGATTGCGCCACGTTGGGTTGCACCAACCTCATGTTGCACCAACTTTCATTCAGTTATAAGTCGTGTACTAACTGTATTTAGACGTGTGGCATTATATGATTGAGATGCGCGTGGTCGTGTACAGGATAGTAGACACGTCTTGAGAGATTAGTGGCATGTGTGCCACATCATCCTGCTTTCGAAATAAAAATTGTCTCAACTTTATCAGGTTGTGCGAGCTTCAGTCAACAAGTTGAATTGTGCCTGATTAAACTGCGCCTAGACATGTGGCAGCTTTTAAGAAGAAGTCGTTCGGATTGCGCCTAGACGCAACTAAGAAACTTGTCTGGCTTTCGCTTAGGCGCAACTCGCAAGATGTACAGGACAGCTGTCAACCCAATCTCCTCGTACGGCACAATTCGCGGGATTCGAAGAGATTTTTCCTCGTTAACTGTGTTTGTCAGTTGTCAATGCTATCAGGTAATGATGGCTATTAAATGTCAGACGACACATAGATTTTGGCGCAATAAGACCGGGCGCAGTCTGATATATGGCGCATCTTGTTCAGCGGCACAGTTTGTTCCTTGAGCTTTATATCAGTGGCACAACTTAATTTTTGGTACGCAACTTGATCATTGGTTAGTAGGATCATGGCACAACTTAATTTTTTAGGCCCTACAATACCCCCTTCAAAGTTTTCAAAACTTAAAAATATTTCAAAGTTTGAAATACTTTGAACTTATAAAAGTTTTGACTGAGTCAAGTTGCGCCAGTCATTGCTCGGTCATCACAATTAAATTTCTTTCTCGAAAACGCTCAATCTTCTCTCCGTCTTCCCGAGTTTCAGTTTTCCATGAGGAATATGAAGAGTCAATTTGGTGATATATATTTGAACTTTTCGGCACTGATCTCAGCTGCCTTGGCATTCACAATAAAAGAAGGCCAATCCTGGAATTGTATAGATCCTGTCCACATACTGATAATAGGCAACAAGTTTGATTTGCAAGTGTCTATTGTTACAGCAGATGGAGTTCCTAAAGGCATTTTGAGTGCCTCTCGGTAGAATCTTTTAACGAAACTCTTCGTGGATTCATTGTGCCTCTATTTAATCTTAATGAGGGCAGACATTGTCATGTCGTTGACTCCCTCATAAAACCGTTCCAAGAACATTTGCTTGAAACCAGCAAAAGAAGTGATGCAGCCGTCAGGCAAACTGTGATACGTTGTATGCTACGCCGGCTAAACAACCGACGAACACACTAGTAAGGAGAGCATCATTTGGCTGCAATTGGTCAGTCATCACTTCAAAATGATTAATATACTGACTTGGAGAAGTGCTACCATCGAACAACATAATTGTCGGAAGCTTGTATTGAGGAGGGAATGAAACCTCCTTCCACTCTGTAGGATATGGTTGCTTTATGCCCAATCTTTGTAGACCATCTTTCTGCTTGAAGGCCTCAAATTGAGTGCATAAGAGTTTCATAGCCTCATTAGCATCCCCTGATGTTTAGGAATTGGTGGGCTAGTTAGAAGTGTTGGGTGGAGGAACAGTGTGATAATTACCACCTCCAGTACCAGACTGACTGGGATCAGCTTGAATTGGCACAAAAGCAACCTGAGGAGTTGGTACCCCCACACTAACAGGTACAGAAGATGCTACAAGATCAGAATTTGTAGCAGGGTTTACAATCGGTGGCACTGTATGTTGAGCCACGATTATAGTGTGCATACTTGCAACCATTTCTGCCATGGTCTTCAATTTGTCTTCTAATGCAACAATTCGTTGCTCTCGACTGGTTAAAGTAGAGGCATCTTGATCTTCCGTAACGGTATATGTCGTTACTTTTTTTGCTGCTATTGATGAGATAGTTTGTTCAGAACTTTCACTATCTGTATCAAACTCTGAAAAAGAGTCTTCTTCTAGATGAGCGATGGGGAGATCTTCTTGATTAAAGACACCTTGGTTCAAATTTTGATTTTTGATCTAGTATATTGAAAGACACCTTCACTGGATGCATGAATCTGATCCAAGTATTGCTGACTGGGATTGCAGGATGCATTACGTCTTGGACGTTTCCCACCCCCAGTGCCTTGAGAATTCATATTGACAGAAGCATATAATAGCTCATCTTCATCTTTTATTATATGTTCGGGAGTTGAAACATAGTTCAGACGATCAAAGATAGATCGTCGAGCTGATTGGCAACAACAGTTGATGACGACTTCATAAAGGCAGTGGCGATCTAAAGAGTGATTTAGAGGTGAAGGAGATATTCATGCAGCCTTCCGTCTTTGCGTAAGACGTTCCCGGAGATCAGTTACCACTACAGGACGAGAAGAAGTCGGAGGAACATATTCTTTAATGATGTTAGAAATATGTCTCCAATTCTTCAGGTGTTTAGTTCCCTGAGTGTACAAAGATGTACTCAATTTATTAGCATAAGTGGTTGGGTCCTTCTTTTCAAACTTTGGCTTCTGATACAGATTGGCCTTTGGCATAGGGTTCTTACGTTTCACCAAAGTTGATACAGGTTGACGCCTATTGAGATAAGCAGGTAAATTAAAAAATTCTGCTCCAGGTGTCTCTGTTTGTGATACCCTCAATTTTCTTTGCTTAGATCTTGAAATTTGCAAGGTGGAAAGATCTTGACCAGACCCCATCGGGGTAGGTAAGATGCCTCTTTCATCAGTATTCTTTCCGATATCAGAGATCCGAAGACCTCTGCTTAAAGGAATAGAAGCTGATGTGTCTTCCTCTGAGTCATATACCAGGGAAGTTTGAAAAAAGACCAAAGGGTGCTTTCCTTTATTTTATAGAGGGTTAGCTAAGAAGCGTTCCCTTCTGTTCTGTTGTGAGACCACCTTAGGCACGGGTTGCGCCAGTTGAGAAAATGTTAAAGGACTCTTCCCTTTGTTCTGTCTAGTGGCAGCATTATAACATTGTTTCTCCAATTTCAGAACTGGAGAATTGGAAGAAGGAATAGACAAAAGACTAGTTCCCTTGGATTGCGCCAAAGCAGCAGACTGCGCCTGAGTTACTGATTGCTTGGGTTGTGCTATAGTCCTACGGGCTACCGATTGCACCCTAGTAATGTAGGCCAATGGTTGTACCTTGGCAACAACATGGGTAGACTGCGTCTCAACAACAGCCTGAATCGATTGCACCTTGGCACTAAAGAGAGTGGTGGACTGTGCGCTGGCAGCAGGATGAGTAGACTGTGCACGGGTAGCGGGATGAGTGGGTTGTGCCCTGGCAACAGAAACAGGTTGTACCGGAGCCTCTGAGGCGGATTACGCCTTAGCCACTGAGCACTCAAGTTGCGCCTGGGCAACAGCAACTGCAGGAGACATAGGAGTCCATACAGTCCTGTTCTTGGTGATAAGCCACAGTGCGCTTGTTGCTCTTGGTGTTAATCATATCCTCGTAGGCTGTCTGGTTGACTTGAAGAACCAGAGTCTTCTGCATCTTGCCGATCGACGCAGTATCATATTGAGTTGTCACCTTCTCGTCGGAGGAGAAAGTCGTCCCCAGCAGAGTCGCCATTTTGTTTGTAAAAAACAAAAAAAAAGTTTTCTATTACAAACTTTTGAAGAAGAGTAAAAAGGTACAATTTGAATTCTAGGGAAGTACAACTGTAGGAATCTGATCAGAAGACGATCACTTTATCCCTTGGACTATGTGAACTTAAAGACTATAGCCTCCGGAGAATATAGCAGCAATTTTGCAAGAGTTTTTGATCTCTCTCTGCGTGTATCTGATGCTTTAACAATGATTGGAAACTCTATTTATAGAGTTCAGGAAATAACTGTTTTAGCAGTGATTCCGATGTGTGTGAGGCTGGATTATGCCACGTTGGGTTATGCCAACCTCTTGTTGTGCCAACTTTTATTTAGTTATAAGTCGTATACTAACTGTATTTAGACGCGTGGCATCATGTGATTGAGATGCGCGTGGTCGTGTACAGGATAGTAGACACGTCTTGAGAGATTAGTGGCATGTGCGCCACGTCATCCTGCTTTCGAAATAAAAATTGCCTCAACTTTATCAGGTTGTGCGAGCTTCAGTCAACAAGTTGAATTGCACCTGATTAGACTGCGCCTAGACATGTGGCAGCTTTTAAGAAGAAGTCGTTCGGATTGCGTCTAGGCGCAACTAAGAAACTTGTCTGGCTTGTACTTAGGCACAA
Source organism: Iris pallida (assembly GCA_029216955.1). Taxonomy (NCBI): domain Eukaryota; kingdom Viridiplantae; phylum Streptophyta; class Magnoliopsida; order Asparagales; family Iridaceae; genus Iris; species Iris pallida. The sequence goes on from JANAVB010024165.1 coordinate 17,058, forward strand.
GTCGCAAGATGTACATGACAGCTGTCAACCCAATCTCTTCGAGCGGCATAATTTGCGGGATTCGAAGAGACTTTTCTTCGTTCACTGTGTTTGTCAGTTGTCAGTGCTGTCAGGTAATGATGGCTCTTAAATGTCAGACGACACATAGATTTTGGCGCAATAAGACTGAGCACAGTCTGATATATGGTGCATCATGTTCAGTGGCGGAGTTTGTTCCTTGAGATTCATATCAGTGGCGCAACTTGATTTTTGGTGCGCAACTTGATCACTGGTTAGTAGGTTCATGGCGCAACTTAATTTTTTAGGCACTATAATAACATCTAGAAACATCCAAGTCTAACCCAAAAATAAGTCTACCGGAAACAAAGCAGGTCAAAAATCAATATCCAGAAAAAAAAAAATCCAAGTCTAACCCAAAAATAAGTCTACTGTCCTCTACTCAGGCGCAGAGAGATCTTCCTCCTCAGCCACCGCGCATAAGTAGGATCCACACCAGCAAGATCAATATCCAGAGGAGATGGATGACTGGAACTCCCGGTGCAACTGTTCTCTGGTGCCACCTCCTCCTTCACAGCAATCTCTGCTTTAGGAATCACTTCCTTCTTAATAGTATGAGAAAGTTCTTCCTTGATCTTCATCTCTATCGTAGGTACCACTACCGACTTAGCAGCAGGAGGAAGCGCTACTTCCTCAACAGCAGGAGGTGCCACTACCTCCTCAACAGCCATCCGTGCCTCTCTCAAGCGAGTCCTCTGCGTCCTCATCTTCCTCTTCCTCTTCCTCCTCATCTTCGCTTTCATCTACTTCATTTTTCTCTTCAGATACTTCTATCTCTTCTACACGATTAGACGTGTAATATGGAACTTCCGTTGTGTCCACGTCAACAGTATTTGTTACGAGAGGTAGCTCGTCCTCCTGATAAGCTATTTCGTAAATATCGTAGGTATTTCTGACTTTAGTCTTGCATACTGCCCACCAGTCCAACCTAGTTGTTCCCCGTCTAGGATAAGTAGTGAAGTAAACTAGTTGAGCCTTACTTGCTAGGACAAATGGTTCGTATCATTGATATTGACGGCAGTAGTTCATATCCACAAGACCATGCTTGTCAATTTTCTAACCTTGATCTTGGATCGGATCGAACCAATCACACCTGAACAACACGATCTTAGCCGGCTCTACGCCGTAGTTATATATCAACTCTACAATCTCCCGTAAGACGCCATTGAAATCATTGTCCGGATCTACATCTTTAAAGTTTGTAGATCGGATACACAAACAACTATTTTTAGTCGAATCAAGATCTGGAAAGTTCTCTCTGATCGAAGCATTTGTTGACTTAAACCTAAACCCATTCATACAATAGCTTAGCCATATTTTGACGTAATAAGTGGGCCCCTTGGTTAGAGTTCTAATAGACTCATTCTCTAGTATTGCGTCCGGACAATCGACCTAAATACCACAAGATAAGAAATTAAATTCAGTGTTCCGTTAATTACTGTGCAAAGTGCATATACGAGAAGTAATTACTGCATCATCTTACATATGCACTCAACCATAAAGGAAAATGATGTCTCATTTCCTGTTCCAGTTCTTCATCCGTTATGTACTGTCTACTCGACCTCACCTCAACATTAAATGTGCTAAAAATAATAACATATATACCAATTAGTGCAATAATAATATTGGATACTATTACATGCATAGATGACGTAAATGTGGACGTGTTAATTACCTACCCCTCGAGCTTCTCCACTTCATCCTCGTCGCAGTTGAGCAATATATAACTGAGTAGCCCTTAGTTCCTCGTCATTCATCTTTTCTTTATTTTCCCAGAAGGCTTTTTGAAAGCATTGAAGACTTTCAATATTGCATCATTTGATTCAAGATATCCATCGTTGTTTTTGGGAGCTCTTGTTCTATTAGTAGCAACATGTGGCTTGAAATACATCAAGCAGAAGTTTGTAATCTCCTCGAGAACATAGGCTTCACAAATAGAACCCTCGATCCGAGCCTTGTTTTTCACCTTTCTGTTTAGGCGGTTCAAATGCCGCTCAAACGGGTACATCCACTGATAACCAACGGGCCCACCAACACATGCCTCGTAGGATAGATGAATTAGAAAATGCTCCATGGAGTTGAAGAACCCAGGAGGGAACACCCTCTCAAGCTTGCACAACGTTACTGTAATGTCCTTCTCTTGCTTTTCTAGACGATCGACAAGCAACTTAGTAGAACAAAGCTCTCTGAAGAATATGCTCAACTCTGTCAAAGGATCCCAAACGACCGACGGTAATAATTTCCGAAATGTTATCAGAATTAACCTCTCCATAAATACATGACAGTCGTGGTTCTTTATACCCGTCAGTTTGTTCTCCTTCGGATTGACGCATCTTCTTAAATTCGACATGTATCTGTCAGGAAATTTTAGGCCCTGAATACACCTACAAAGTCTCACTTTATCCTCCATGTCTAGTGAGAAAATTGCCTTAGGCTGCTTATACTTCCCATTGCCTTCCTTTATCAAATGCAACGCAGGACGTCTGCATATATCTTCCAAGTCCAACCGGGCCTTGGGATTGTCTTTCGTCTTTCCCTTTACGTCCATCACAGTATTGATTATGTTGTCAAACACATTCTTCTCGATATGCATGACATCAAGGTTATGTCTGATCAGATTGGTACTCCAATATGGCAGATCCCAGAATATATTTCTTTTCGTCCAATTATGAGTGCAACCAAATTCATCACACTTGTATCCCTTTGTAGGCTCTTCGATAGCACTTGGAAAATCCTTGACCTCCTCCATATCGTGCCTTCGGTCCACCTTGGCGATGGATTAGCCTTCTCTATAACACCGGCACGAAATGCATTCTTGTTCCTCCGGAATGGATGGTCCTTCGGCAAGGACTGTCGATCACAATCGAAGAAGCACGGTTTTCCTCCGTATTTTAAATGGAAAGCCTTCGTGCAGTCCATACAATACGGACATGAAAGATGACCATGAGTGCTCCATCCATATAACATTCTATATGCCGGAAAGTCGTTGATGGTCCACATCAGTGCAGCCCCCATATGAAAATTCTACTTTCTAAAAATATCGTAGGTGTTGGCACCTATTTCCCACAGCTGATTTAACTCATCTATCAATGGCTGTAAATACACATCGATGTTCCTCTTCGAATTGTTCGGACCCGGGATAATAACGGTGAGAAACATATACGGAGTCTTCATACACATCCAATGCGGTAGATTGTACGGAGTGACAATCATAGGCCAATACGAATACTGGGAGCCCGAAAGTTCGAAGGGGTAAATTCGTCGGAAGAGAGACCCAATCTGACATTACGCGGATCCGAAGCAAAATATGGATACTCTCGATCAAAGTGCTTCCATGCTTCCCCATCAGATGGGTAATCCAACACTCCTTCGATCTGTTTCCGTCAGTGCCAGCTCATATTTTCTGCAGCCTCCTTCACCATAAACAACATCTGCAACCGCGGCATCAACGACAAGTGCAATAGGTTGATCAGACCATCATGCACTGGTTCTAATTAGATAATATATTAGTGGGTGCCAGCTCCCAATAAAATATGTCATGATCAAGCTCGAAAAAGATAAGCTTGCAAAACTGGTGCTAAATTAGCAACATAAGATAGACAAAATATAAGTAAGGATAATGATGAAGGAAGTTAATAGTCTAAGATCCTTTAAACATCAAGGAGTGAGGGTGAATCAAAACAAGAGGAAAAGGATTTTCAAATCGAAGTTCATAATGAGATTCTCAAGGGTCGTCCAGGAATCTCTCAAGTAGTCCTAACTGTGATTGAGTAACCTCTCTGCTAAAGCCTATTCCTTAGTTCCTATCGCAGGCTGTAGTGATACTCTAGTTCGAATACCACTACATAAAGTCAACCTGCATGGGCCACCAGTAAAAATGTGTCACGACCCGCACCCACTTTGAGGGTACGAGTACGTAACAATGCCCAGCCTATGCCGAAGTGTCGGCGGTAGAACGCTGTTCTAGGTCACTATCTAACCAGCAACTCACGCAATTACATAATGTACTTGTCAAAATCTCAACTCCGAACGGAGGACAAGTATAGATATAATGTAATCTCAATCACAGTCTAAGCACGATATGATAATCACAGAAGAATTAACTAAGAAATAGAAGACAACTCTAAAATAATAACAATTCTCAACAATCTCAAAACTACACGAGTCTCAAATCAATACAAAAGTTCAACATGAAAAACAGATGCTAGTCTACTAAACTAAATCTCGATCACTCTTGAGTGTCAGGGCCAAAGGTAGCCATCCCGTCTCCGGGTCCATAATATGTAGGGCATGTGTCCTCAAGGCAATCATCTGTAAAATTTTTAACAGGTTCAGTCAGGACAGGAACGAGTACAACTCATCAAAAAATCCCAAGTAAATGACAGAGAACTATAAAACAGTTATAGACAGTTATATTGATGAATCATGGCAGTTTTATATAGGTAGTAATATAGAGAACAGTAAAGGTACAAGGAAAGGAAAGTAACTAAACAAGAGAAGAATCATGGCAATAAAGACTGTAAGTAAAAGCTAGCTGAACCAGGGTAACATGATATAAATCCAGATAGTAAATGTAGACAAGTGTAACTCCAATGTAAGTCCAGTACAAGACGAATCTAATACAAGATGAATCTAGTACGGGACGGTTCCAGTCATAGTGATCAATGATTCCAGGGTGAGTCCAGCCTATACTCTAACAGTGTATTTTAAAATACCAAGATCGACATGTAAACGGCTGTAGGTAATACGGCACATCACACACCTGGCCGGGTGTGAGATGGCTATCATTCCAGTAGATTTCAGTTAGGAGATTCCAGATAAGGGTATGTCTACATGTCTTACTCTAGTATTTTTCCTCCCAGCAAGTGAATCCAGAAATCCAACACAATGATTCGAGATGAGTCCGGCCAGAATATGATGATACCAGTAAATGATTCCAGAATGATTCCAGTAATAGAGGCCAGACAATAAATGTGTGTCGTAGACATGAATCCAGAAATATCCATACGTGTTGCAACAGAGAATCACATACAGCTAACTAGAACTGAAGTACAGTAATTGACAAGTAAATGAGAGAACTATCAGAGAATGTACTCGCCTGTTACTCTGAAAAGAGTAGTGTAATGTCAGATGTCTGCAACGGAGTCACAATATCCTAAATAGAACAGTACGGGTTATAATATGTTTAAAAATAAGACAGATGATGTTTATGATGCATCTACATGATTTTTAGGCCAATCTAGGTCAAAGTCAACTCAAAGTCAAACCTGGTCAACTATCTAGGTCAAACTAGGTCCAAGTCAAACTTGGTCAACTTTGGGTCAAACCTGAGTCAAAATCTAGTCAATCCTGAACTATTGGGTCAAACCTTGGTCAGTTCTAGGGTTTGGTCAACTGTTGAGTCAAAACAAGGTTAACTAGGCTCTTTCTAGGTCATACCAGATCAACATGGTCAAACTTGGTCAATAAGTCTATATTGGGCCTATTGGTCCAATCTAAGTTATTCTATAGGGTTAAATCAAGTATAGGCTAAGGTACCCTATCTGTGCATCAAAGGCTACACTAGATATGTATATATATATCATATACATATACTACATATATACACTAGAACTTACCTCCTATCTAACCTCAGCCCCTATCACATATAAATCCTCTTTCAAATTCAAATATGCACCATCCTTAACACTTGCCTATAACCTAAACCAAGCCACAAGCCAAAGCCAATATACTCAAAACCTAACATCACATATATGTATATACTCATATATATACATATAAACTCACATATATCTGGCATACATACATTACATAGATGCATACATTCATTCATTCATTCATTAACTTACTTACTACATGCATATACTTTCATCTTATATAGATAATATATATTTACATATATATTGTGAGAGAGGGCAAGGAAGGGGGCATGAGGAGTGGTGTGGTGTGTGACATGGTGAAAGGGCAATTCAGTTTTGCAAATTCAGACTTTGGCAAGGCAAGGAGGTTTAGTTAAAGGTTTAAATGTGCATCATGTGTGTGTGTGGTCTTGGGTGAGTTCTCAGTGTTGTGCCAAGGTAAAACTAGTGAGTGCAAGTGTCAAGAATGAGTGTCAATGTGTTTCAGTGTTAGGCATGTGTGTTGATCAACTCATTGTAATACATTAGAAATAAATTCTCAATGATACTAACCCCTCTCTCCCTAACTCTAACTGATACACTATAAAATCGAATATCTGATACTTATAAAACCAAAAAACTGATACATCTAAGCCCATATTCAACCTCACACACAACACATCAATGGGAGGGGACAATTGGGCTGCCAAGGGGGTGGCAACCCCCTGTTGCTGCTGCTGATACCCTTTGTTTCTGCTGCTGTTGCAGCACCTTTCCTTCTTCTTCTTCTTGTACGCATTCCTTAATTTACTCATGAATCCACTATATATTCATTCAATCCTTCATCCATCCACTCTTCATAAATTCCATTTCATTCACCTCAAAGCCTGAGGATAATTTACAGATTTCAGATTTTCTCCTAATCCCTCAACCTGAGAATCTAATCCTCATTCTCTCAGCCCTCACAACTATCTACCCATATGTCTATCTCAACTGAATGTCAGGGGGGGTACAGGTATACAAAACCTGAGAATACATTTAAGATACCTTAAACTGAAACCAAGAATAATCAACCCATTAGAACCTTTTAGTGAAACATGAAATCAGTGGTACATTGAAACCAAGCCCAAAACTTAAATATGAACTAGATTTGAAATCCCAGGTTCAATTCAACATTCAAACTAAATTGAAATCCTAAATCTCGAATTTACCTTTGAATTAAATTGAAGCCTACAACTAACATGTATCAGTCAACAAAATTTGGTCGAACCCCCAAGTTCACTTAAAAAATCTAATACCCATAAAACCCAGGTTACATATATACACATTTAAAATAATCATTTGAATCCCTAACAAAATTTAATTTAAACTCATCTTGATTTCTGAAAACCTAAAATAGCACAGTATCAGAGTGCATGCTCGACACATTCTCAACCACAATCGAATCAACACCCTAATCAAACAGCAAAATTATTTAAGTACATATGTGAGCCACCATGCATACGTGTCAAGGGTGCTAATCGTGTCCACAACTGTGTCCAATGTGGACACGAAGTGTCAAACAAAAGAGAAACCCAACAGTGACTGCACTGTCAGTTAAGGCTGTCTCGTGCAGCCATGTCGTGTCCGATTGGACACGAATCAGTGCTCGAGACGAGCCGTGTTCTTGCACAGTGACAGGTGGGGTATAGGGCTAGGTTTCTAGTGGCTTGCATTGTGTCCACGTGAAACGTGGTGTCGTGTCAAACCGCGTATCAGTGGCTCGTACGTGCGCGTGTGTGCGTGTGGTCGAGACAGTGCGGTCGGGATTTCTCCCAATCTACTCAACAAAATCATCTCAAATTTTGTGTGCACAGTGTCAATCATTGTCCGCACCCACATACCAATTTTCAGGTGTCGAGGTGTCGTATCGTGTCCGCTAGGGCACCCGAGCAGCAGGACACTACACGAGGCCTGTGCACGGTGTCGTGCATGCGGTACGTATCCGATTTGGACACGAAATGTGCACAAAAACGTGCTCAGTCCTTAACAAAATTAATGTACACGTCAAGATCTTTGAAAACATGTAATTAGTTTTGGAAAATACAAAAATTCATTTCATTGCGATATTTCGTCGAACACGTAAGCATACACATTAACACATGTCCGATACGGACACCAAACGGACACGAAATCTACCCAAATTTTAGGGACAGCTAGGGGACTCCTAGATCTAGCCCTAAATGCAAAGAAAACAGAATTTTAGATCAATTTGTAGAGTCTTACCTATAGGTGCAAAAAGCTTAAAAAAGCTCCAAATGGGGGATTCCTCCTTGCTAGCCAAATGCTCCCAAATTGTCCCAAAGCTGGAATTAATCTCCAAAATCAGAAAATAGGAGAGTATTAGGCTCTAATGCAAGAAACTATAGTGGAAAAGGATTTAAAATAGAGAATCTATGGAATGGAAAAGAATGGACAAACCTTTCTTTTTCCTATGTGCTTTTTCAATACAAAAGAGGCAAGAACTAATTAGGAGATTATTTATAGGGAAGGGAATGACCTCGTGGCTGGTCATAAAGGAAAGAATTAGGGTTAGGGTTTCACTAATGGGCTATGGGCCAAGTTGCACTAGCTAACTAGCTCAAGTCCTTAGCCTTTGGTCTAATGCAAAAATTCTCCTACTCTCTTCATGAAACTTAGCCAACTTAAGTCAACCAAGACCAACTTGAGTTAGATTAGGGTCCATACCATGTTAGCTAGGTCACCAAGTCAAGGTCAAAGTCTAGGACAGTCTCTTAAGTCACAGCTAGCAAAAAGTCAAATTAACAATCACCAATGCAATAAATCCTAAAACAATTTAAAGGGGCCAAATGACCAAAATACCCTCATGCTCAAAAGTAAAAATAAATTATCCCAATGACATGGTCATGCTCTAGGTCAGGCAGTCCCTCCGGTTACACTAGCAAAGTATCAAAATCGTAAGCCATGACTTAAAACAGTTTTAAATTAATTAAAAATCACCAAAATTATATTATTAATTAATATGATAATTAAATAAATTAAAACACAAAATTTCAAAATTATCCTCATTTAGAAAATCAGGTGTTACAATCCTACCCCCTTAGAAAAATTTCGTCCTCAAAATTTAAGTCGGTCGTACTCCTTCTAGGTCAACCACCCACAATCAAAGTCTCTAAGAAATTTCTAACTCATACAATTTAAAGAATAATATATAGAGTCATGGTCAACCATAGCAGTTGAAGGTCTCATCTAGATGGACTAGTCATATTAGATCAAAACAGTCCCATGGTATCAACATGCAAGCAATATAGGGTGTTCTGCTGGAAAGATAAAGAAGCAACAAATCATTAAGGTGTAGGACAGTCTACCATCCTATATGAAACTGGTAAGGACAACTAGGAATTAATTATGAAGGGTTACCATTCCAAAGATGATCAAAATCAAAAGTTTAAGGCACGAGTGTCAATAGCATTGAAATCCAATAACACAATATATATATATATATATATATATATATATATATATATATATATATATATATATAAAAATATATATATATATATATATATATATAAATATATATATATATATATATAATATATATATATATATATATATATATATATATATATATATATATATATATATATATAAAAGAAGATTTAGTCCCAGCACGATCTAAGTTGATCAATTTCAGGATAATCAAAGTTTGGGCAAGATGGAGAACGAGGCCATTGAAGTCTGAGCACGAGTATCCAAGATTTCATATCCATGTCATAATTGAATTAATTCAATTGAATAAGACTCCAAACACTGGATGATAAGGAGGATGACCCGGTCGACTGGTTACGATCAAGGAATTAGAATTTAAATGATGATGCAAGGATATAGAAATAAGTCAATTTCCTTCTTTGGATAGAGAAACTAAACGTGATACCTTGGGTTGATCTATCAAGTACAGTGCCTTTTCTTCTGAAATATATGAAAGGCAAAACAATAAAGAGTTCAAAGATGATGCTATTAAGTACAATACGTGGTTCATGGGCGATGGAAATAATTCAAAAGAGAATAGCCAAAGCTGTCGTGGATGAGACTCTAGGGCAAATTTAACTATGTCTCCCTCCACATAGAATAATATATAAAAAGTGAACCAAAGTGCAATAGGTTGATCAGACCATCATGCACCGGTTCTGATTAGATAATATGTTAGTGGGTGCCAACCCCCAATAAAATATGTCATGATCAAGCTCGAAAAAGATAAGCTTGTAAAACTGGTGCTAAATTAGCAACATAAGATAGACAAAATATAAGTAAGGATAATGATGAAGGAAGTTAATAGTCTAAGATCCTTTAAACATCAAGGAGTGAGGGTGAATCAAAACAAGAGGAAAAGGATTTTCAAATCGAAGTTCATAATGAGATTCTCAAGGGTCGTCCAGGAATCTCTCAAGTAGTCCTAACTGTGATTGAGTAACCTCTCTGCTAAAGCCTATTCCTTAGTTCCTATCTCAGGCTGTAGTGATACTCTAGTTCGAATACCACTATATAAACTCGACCTGCATAGGCCACCACTAAAAATGTGTCACGACCCGCACCCACTGTGAGGGTACGAGTGCGTAACAACGTCCAGCCTACGCCGCAGTGTCGGCGGTAGAACACTGTTCTAGGTCACTATCTAACCAGCAACTCACGCAATTATATAATGTACTTGTCAAAATCTCAACTCTGAACGAAGGACAAGTATAGATATAATGTAATCTCAATCACAGTCTAAGTACGATATGATAATCATAGAAGAATTAACTAAGAAATAGAAGAAAACTCTAAAATAATAACAATTCTCAACAATCTCAAAACTACACGAGTCTCAAATCAATACAAAAGTTCAACATGAAAAACAGATGCTAGTCTACTAAACTAAATCCCGATCACTCTTGAGTGTCAGGGCCAAAGGTAACCATCCCGTCTCTGGGTCCATAATATGTAGGGCATGTGTCCTCAGGACAATCATCTGTAAAATTTTCAATAGGTCCAGTCAGGACAGGAACGAGTACAACTCATCAAGAAATCCCAAGTAAATGACAAAGAACTATAAAATAGTTATAGACAGTTATATTGATGAATCATGGTAGTTTTATACAGGTAGTGATATAGAGAACAGTAAAGGTACAAGGAAAGGAAAGTAACTAAACAAGAGAAGAATTATGGCAATAAAGACTGTAAAGTAAAAGCTAGCTGAACTAGGGTAACATGATATAAGTCCAGACAGTAAATGTAGACAAGTGTAACTCCAATGTAAGTCCAGTACAAGACGAATCTAATACAAGATGAATCCAGTACGGGACCATTCCAGTCATAGTGATCAATGATTCCAGGGTGAGTCCAGCCTATACTCTAACAGTGTGTTTTAAAATACCGAGATCGATATGTAAACGGTTGTAGGTAATATGGCACATCACACACCTGGCCGGGTATGAGATGGCTATCATTCCAGTAGATTCTAGTTGATTCCAGTTAGGAGATTCCAGATTGGGATATGTCTACATGTCTTACTCTAGTATTTTCCCTCCCAGCAAGTGAATCCAAAAATCCGACACAGTGATTCGAGATGAGTCCGGCCAGAATATGATGATACCAGTAAATTATTCCAGAATTATTCCAGTAATAGAGGCCAGACGATAAAAGTGTGTCGCATACATGAATCCAGAAATATCCATACGTGTTGTAACAGAGAATCACATTTAGCTAACTAGAACTGAAGTACAGTAATTGACAAGTAAATGAGAGAACTATCAGAGAATATACTCGCCTGATACTCTGAAAAGAGTTGTGTAATGTCAGATGTCTGCACCGGAGTCACAATGTCCTAAATAGAATAGTACGGGTTATAATGTGTTTAAAAATAAGACAGATGATGTTTATGATGCATCTTCATGATTTCTAGGCCAATATAGGTCAAAGTCAACTCTAAGTCAAACCTGGTCAACTATCTAGGTCAAACTAGGTCCAAATCAAACTTGGTCAACTCTGGATCAAACCTGAGTCAACATCTAGTCAATCCTGAACTATTGGGTCAAACCTTGGTCAGTTATAGGGTTTGGTCAACTGTTGAGTCAAGACAAGGTTACCTAGGCTCTTTCTAGGTCATACCAGATCAACATGGTCAAACTTGGTCAATAAGTCTATATTGGTCCAATCTAAGTTATTCTATAGGGTTAACTCAAGTATAGGCTAAGGTACCCTATCTGTGCATCAAAGGCTACACTAGATATGTATATATATATCATATACATACACTACATATATACACTAGAACTTACCTCCCATCTAACCTCAGCCCCTATCACATATAAATCCTCTTTCAAATTCAAATATACACCATCCTTAACACTTGCCTATAACCTAAACCAAGCCACAAGCCTAAGCCAATATACTCAAAACCTAACATCACATATATGTATATACTCATATATATACATATAAACTCACATATATCTGGCATACATACATTACATAGATGCATACATTCATTCATTCACTCATTCATTCATTAACTTACTTACTACATGCATATACATTCATCTTATATAGATAATATACATTTACATATATATAGTGAGAGAGGGCAAGGAAGGGGGCATGAGGAGTGGTGTGGTGTGTGACATGGTGGAAGGGCAATTCAGTTTGGCAAATTCAGACTTTCGCAAGGCAAGGAGGTTTAGTTAAAGGTTTAAATGTGCATCATGTGTGTGTGTGATCTTGGGTGAGTTCTCAGTGTTGTGTCAAGGTAAAACCAGTGAGTGCAAAGTGAGTGTCAATGTGTTTCAGTGTTAGGCATGTGTGTTGATCAACGCATTGTGATACATTAGAAATAAATTCTCAATGATACTAACCCCTCTCTCCCAAACTCTAACTGATACACTATAAAATCGAATATCTGATACTTATAAAACCAAATAACTGATACATCAAAGCCCATATTCAACCTCACACACAACATATCAATGGGAGGGGGACAATTGAGCTGCCAAGGGGGTAGCAACCCCCTGCTGCTGCTGATATCCTTTGTTTCTGCTGTTGGTGCAGCACCTTTCCTTCTTCTTCTTCTCGCACTCATTCCTTAATTCACTCATGAATCCACTATACATTTGTTCAATCCTTTATCTATCCACTCTTCATAAATTCTATTTCATTCACCTCAAAGCCTGAGGATAATTTACAGATTTTAGATTTTCTCCTAATCCCTCAACCTGAGAATCTAATCCTCATTCTTTCAGCCCTCACAACTATCTACCCATATGTCTATCTCAACTGAATTTCAGGGGGGGTACAGGTATACAAAACCTGAGAATACATTTAAGATACCTTAAACTGAAACCAAGAATAATCAACCCATTAAAACCCTTTAGTGAAACATAAAATCAGTGGTACATTGAAACCAAGCCCAAAACTTAAATATGAACTAGATTTGAAATCCCAGGTTCAATTCAACATTCAAACTAAATTGAAATCCTAAATCTCGAATTTATCTTTGAATTAAATTGAAGCCTACAGCTAACATGTATCAGTCAACAAAATTTGGTAGAACCCCCAAGTTCACTTGAAAGAATCCAATACCCATAAAACCCAGGTTACATATATACACATTTAAAATAATCATTTGAATCCCAAACAAAATTCAATTTAAACCCATCTTGATTTCTGAAAACCTGGAATAGCACAGTATCAGAGTGCATGCTCGACACATTCTCAACCATAATCGAATCAACACCCCAATCAAACAGCAAAATTAATAAAGTACGGATGTGAGCCACCATACATACGTGTCAAGGGTGCTAATCGTGTCCACAACCGTGTCCAATGTGGATACGAAGTGTCAAACAAAAGACAAACCCGACAGTAATTAGTTTTGAAAACATGTAATTAGTTTTAGAAAATACGAAAATTCATTTTATTGCGATATTTCGTCGAACACGTAAGCATACACATTGACACGTGTCCGATACGGACACCAAACAGACACAAAATCCACCCAAATTTTAGGGACAGCTAGGTGACTCCTAGATCTAGCCATAAATGCAAAGAAAACAGAATTTTAGATCAATTTGTAGAGTTTTACCTATAGGTGCAAAAAGCTTAAAAAAGCTCCAAATGGGGGATTCCTCCTTGCTAGCCAAATGCTCCCAAATTGTCCCAAAGCTGGGATTAATCTCCAAAATCAAAAAATAGGAAAGTATTAGGCTCTAATGCAAGAAACTAGAGTGGAAAAAGATTTAAAATGGAGAATCTATGGAATAGGGAAGAATGGACAAACCTTTTTTTTTTCCTATGTGCTCTTTCAATACAAAAGAGACAAGAACTAATTAGGAGATTATTTATACAGAAGGGAATGACCTAGTGGCTGGTCATAAAGGAAAGAATTAGGGTTAGGATTTCACTAATGGGCTATGGGCCAAGTTGCACTAGCTAACTAGCTCAAGTCCTTAGCCTTTGGTCCAATGCAAAAATTCTCCTACTCTCTTCATGAAACTTAGCCAACTTAAGTCAACCAAGACCAACTTGAGTTAGATTAGGGTCCATACCATGTTAGCTAGGTCACCAAAGTTAATGTCAAAGTCTAGGATAGTCTCTTAAGTCACAGCTAGCAAAAAGTTAAATTAGCAATCACCAATGCAATAAATCCTAAAATAATTCAAAGGGGCCAAATGACCAAAATACCCTCATGCTCAAAAGTAAAAATAAATCATTCTAATGATGTGGTCAGGCTCTAGGTCAGGCAGTCCCTCAGGTTACACTAGCAAAGTATCAAAATCATAAGCCATGACTTAAAACAGTTTTAAATTGATTAAAAATCACCAAAATCATATTATTAATTAATATCATAATTAAATAAATTAAAACACAAAATTTTAAAATTATCCTCATTTAGAAAACCAGGTGTTACACTTCAATCAGGCATCTGCCTGTACTCGATCTCCCAAATAGGATTCCCCCTGCCTCCTAAAGCCCTTGACTTCTCTAACCCCTGCCCACGTGGCTTGTAGCCCGAGCCAATGCAAGCCTTGCCAAGGCAAGTTGCTGTTGCTGCAGCAATGCCACATGGCATATGCCTATGTGGCACTTGCCAACATGCTCACTGTCCTATGTCGTGTCAGTGTGTGTACATATCGTGTGTATCGTGTTGTGTCAGCTTGTGTGCGTATGTGTATGCGTATGTGTCATGTCTGTGTGTGTGCGTGTCGTGTGTGTCGTGTCTGTATGTGTGTGTCGTGTGTGTCGTATCGTGTCTATGTCAGCACGTCAGGAGGAGGGAGATAGGGTTAGGGTTTATCTGCCTTGGTCGGAGTCGGGTCAGGGTCGCCGGGGCTGGAGCAGCTGCAGAGGGGACTGGTCGGGTCGGCATCGACGAGGGGAAATCAACGGTGGAGGGGGAACGCCGGAGGAACGGGGGTCGCCGCGGGGAAGGGGGTCGCCTCGGGGAGGGGGTCGCCAGAAGGAGGAGGAACGCCGGAGGGACGAGAGGGGAAGGGAAATTTGGGGACGAGAGAACGGAAAGGGAAATTTAGGATGAAAAAAATAAAAAGTCGATCGGCACTTGAACCCTATATGAAACTTTTTAGCGACGGCTAAAAAAGGACGTCGCTAAACGTCGCTATAAACTAAAGATACGGCGACGTACAGAAGTATGAGTCGAAAAATGTCGCTAAATGAACCAAAACAACGACATTTTGTGACGAGACCGCGACATCTACTTTCCAAACAATAATGCTTGTCGCTACTCGTCGCTCTACGTCGCTAATAGTAACGTTTCAACTATGTCTTTTATAGACGTTGCTAAATACACAAAAAATACGAGTCACACATATTAATACGAGTCACACATATTAATATGAGTCACACATATTAATATGTCGCCAATATGACTTATTTTGGTAGTGAACATGCTAATACGAGCCACACATATTAATTCAAATTGTCCAACAAATGGTCAATTTTTTACTATAATCAAATCCAGAGGTTGATCATACTCTGGCTCTGGTTAATCATACTTTAGCAATTTTACGACAAGGAATTTCGCTACCTTAGGACCATTATAGTTATGGTCGTCGTTCACCGGGGCTTCGGTAGCCGGCTCCCCTGTCATCAGGTCACCAACTTCCTTGACCTTCCGGCTTTTAAGAATTTTTTTTTTTCTTTTTTTCACTTTTTTATTTTTTTATATATTCATCCCTAGTAGGAAAATATAATTATATTGAGAATTTAATTATAGTAAATTTGATTTAGGGGAACTTGCCACTAAAGTACATATGAGGCACATATATGTAAAAAGGACCTTCCCTGGACCTTTATGTAAAAAAGCCCTTGTCTATATAAACCTCCTCTTTCTTCATTGTGCTCCTCTCTTCTTCTTCTTCTTTTACTTCCACTTATATTTTCCCGCCATAAAAAAAAGGTTAGGGTTTCGTAATGGAAAGGAACCGCTACATGCCGATCATCCCGGCCATGGATCTGAGCTTCATGCTCGCGACTCCGA
The DNA here is from genome assembly GCA_029216955.1 of Iris pallida. Lineage (NCBI taxonomy): Eukaryota > Viridiplantae > Streptophyta > Magnoliopsida > Asparagales > Iridaceae > Iris > Iris pallida. The sequence goes on from JANAVB010024165.1 coordinate 33,267, forward strand.
AGCTCGAGACGATAAACAACGACAGCGTTGCCGTCGCAGATCTCTACCGCCTCCTCTCACTCGAGCCACCTCCGCCCCTGCCGCATCTCTCCGATCGACAGCTGTCATATCCACCACAACCGCCGACGCCTCCGTTCTGTTAGGCCAATGATTATATCATGTTTTTGAATATGGCTAATCAATTAAGTTTAACATAATGACATCACTAATATTCATGTAATCCCTATCATGTTGCTACTTATACTTAGCATTGTCCTAAATGTTCTATATCATATTGTTATGATTATATCATACTGCATCATACTGTTTTGTTCGTCTAACATGTATTTGTAGACATGCTGTAAGCGTGATCAAACATGATCAAACCAGGACATATGCAATAGAGAATTATTGATGGGCCAAAGACGGCATTATATATGAAGATTTTCTCTGAACTGCCCAACGACCTATCCGGGGCCTCGCATCGGGGGCAGCGCCCGAAAGGTATTCAGATTTTCAGATCTGTTTATCTTTGGACGATTGCCGTCAAGGAAAAATGCGTCTTCTATGTCAGGAAAAAGACGTCATCAAAAGGGCTATTAGTTTTCATATTTATTCTATATTTTTCCATTTATTGAGTCTAGGAAAAATGTGAGATTGATCGGATCGGTACTGGCTTAGGTTTTTCTCAGTCCACAAACAAAAATAAGCCTACCTACGTATCCCAAAAATTCACAATTCCAAAAAGCCCAAAACCTATGCAAATTTGGTTTATTCCTTACTGTTCTGAACCAGCAGAACTCTGACAGAACTCTGACCGAGTTCGGTCCGAGTTCGGCCCGAGTTCGGTCTGGGTTATTTGAAATACAGTTCCCACCAAATCTGCATCCAACGTTCGTAAGCGAAATCCTAGCATCCGAACTCTGCCCGAACTCTGCCCGAGTTCGGTTCCCCAAAAATACTATAAATAGAGTTGAGATCACCATTCATTTCAACAATCCAATTTCATCTCTTCTCTTCTCTATCTAAAGTGTTCTGAGCTTTTACTTTCATATCTAAGCCTTTACGACTCTTAGTCAAGCCAGTACAGTTTCTGTTTAATCTAGAATTTGGTGTTGAAGAGTTGTATCGGAGGTTGTATTCAGAAAACGTTCCAGTTTTCCAATTGCCTTCTGGAGCCGGTCGTGCGCTCGTCACCAAGCACGGTGTTGTGAAGTCGGTCGTGCACTTGTCACCAAGCACGGTGTTGTAAGAGTTGCAAGCACTCAGTTAAAGCTTGTGTCATAGTGGATTAACATCGAGCAAGAGTACTCGAGACTGGATTAGTCCTCTCAGAGGGATACCAGTATACATCGCTGTGTCACTGAGTTTGAATTCTTGACTCTTACTTTACTGCATTTATTTACTGTCTCCTATTTACTGCCATAGTTATTACTTAAGTTTTTAATTGGTGATTATTTTTCGCTGCACACACACACTCTATTCACCCCCCCTCTAGAGGTGCTCAACGGTCCTACACGTTCCTCTCCGGCGAACGTTACTGTAAATATGAGATGCTGAAAAGTTTTGACGGGGGCTGCTTTCTTTTTTTTAGAAGAGTTCTTAATTAAAATTGGAATATTATCGAGGACGGAGCCAGGATTTAAGTGTACCCTGGCTGAAGTTAAATTATACTAAAAAAATTTACACATAAAATATTTCTTATAATGCCATGTTGCTTAAGACAATTACAAAAAGTCAAAACATTATTTTACTACGAAAAACATTACGGGCTGTGTTTGATTGGGGTTTTTTTTCCATGGAAAATATTTCTATAACAAATTTTCCACCAAGATTTGTAGTGTTTGATAGCTTATATTTTCCATGGAATTATTTTCCAAAAAAACTATCATTTTCCATATTTTCTTCTAAAATGGTGGAAAATAAAACTTGTCCAACCCATAGGAAAATATCATTTTCCATGGAAAATAATGACAATCAAACACCCAAATTATGTTTTCCCTGAAATTTTTTTAAAATTTCATAGAATTTTTTTCCTAGGAAAATAATTCCATGGAATTAATTTCTTTTCCACATATTTTCCACCTTCCAATCAAACACACATGAAATTTAAAAAAATTCTCATGGAAAACTTAATTTAGGTATTTAATTGTCATTATTTTTCACGAAAAACAGTTATTTTCCATAGAAAATAATATTTTCCTATGGGATGGGCCACTTTTATTTTCCACCATTTTAGAAGAAAATATGGAAAATAAAAGTTTTTTGAAAAATAATTCAATGGAAAATATAATCTATCAAACACTACAATTGGTGGAAATTTTGTGATAGAAATTTTTTTATGGAAAAAACCCTCAATCAAACACAGCCTAAGCAAATTAACATTAAGCAATTAACAGGAATCAAATTAACATTCAACTTTCATATGCACTAATCATTTCATCAATTAACATAAGTAAATTAACATTAATCAATTAACTGGATTCAAATCCAGGAAACAAATTTACATTCAACTTTTATATACATTAATCATTTCACCAATTAACATTAATGTGTTTGATTGGGCTTTTTTTCCATGGAAAATATTTTCACCACAAATTTTTCACCAACGGTAGTGTTTGATAGCTTATATTTTCCATGAAATTATTTTTCAAAAACTATCATTTTCCATATTTTCTTCTAAAATGGTGGAAAATAAAACTTGCCAACACATTGGAAAATATCATTTTTCATGAAAAATGACTATTTTCGTGGAAAATAATGACAATCAAACACGCAAATTAAGTTTTCCACGAAAATTTATAAAATTCTATGGAAAATATGCCAAATTAGCGACGTCCATATATGTCACTAATTAAGGAAAATACGTCGCTAAAGGTAATTAGCGATGACTTTAGCGACGGAAAATGAAGGTCGCGAAAAAGCTAGTCGCAGATGACAAATTCGTCGCCCTACATCGCTGTTTGCGACGTTACCACAATGTCGCTGGCTCGTCGAAAATTTGGCGACGGAGGGCGACGAATAGGAACGTCGCAAAATTAGCGGCGTTGTGCGACTACGTAGCGACGTCGGACCTTTTTATGTGCTGACATGGCATGCATGCCACGTCAGTAGTTTAGCGACGTATAGCGACCAAAGTAGCAACGTTAACTCTATGCCACGTCTGCTACTGAGCGACGGACTGCGACGGATAGCGACGTGACGGCGCTAATTAGCGACGTCTGTTTACGTCGCTATACATCGCAGAACGTCGCTATACGTCGCAGATATTATAAAAAAAATTAAAAAAAATATTTGGTATTTTTGTTATGCTGTGTGTCTGTGTTTACAAAGACACACATCATCACAAAAATACCAAACATATTTTTTAAAAAATTGGGCAGCACCTCCTTTGTATATCAGATCATCGCTTATAACCCAGCGTAGGTATATTTGTCATCCCCGTCGCAGATATCACAAAGTAAATATCATATAAAAATACCAACAAAGTAAATATCATAATGAAAATATCCAACAAACATACATGTCCACAATGGAGGGCAAATAAGAATAAAAATCAGTGTACAGAACGGTCAATGGGCCCATAGGGCTAATACATACAAAGATGATAAAAAAAATCTACTGGATCACTGAAGACCCCTGTCGTGCATCTGGGATAGCATGTACTCATACTGCTCTTGTGTGAGCTGCACCGTAGGGGCAGTAGGAGGCAGTGCAACGTCTGGAGTCGGCGCCGTCGATGGACCGGGAGGACGTATCTGCTCCAGATCTCTCAGTCGGTCACCATGCGCAGCAAGGGTACTCACCATCCTTTGAGTAACTCTCCTCAAGAGAAGTATGTAGCTGGGTAAGTGAGGTAGCCACGGTCCTCTGCGATCCCTCCAGTTCGACCTGTCTACGCTCTGTGCATTCCGTAGACTCGGTGAGCGTGTGCAAGCTGGCAGCTGTAGTCTGCTGCAGACTCATCAGCTCCTGTATACTGCGCTCGACCGCATCAAATCGTCTGGTGATCATTGGATCGTCGTTCTGCGGTATGGTGATCAGAAATCTGCTGCTGCAACTTGCGACGCAGCTCATCGATCTGACGACCAATATCCTGAGCTCGTGATGACGCCTGCGAATCTGGAGACTGCGAACTGACAGAGGAGGCCCGGTCGTAGGATCCTGTACCGTAGTACGTACCCTTCTAAAGACCGCCAACGGCGGTCATCCAGAGGTCATCTGGCGATAGAGCTGTGGGCGGTTGGGAGGAAGTACCAGCCCCTCCCTCTGTTGGCGCACTAGCAGCAGCAGTCGCCTCCTTTGTAGCCGAAAAAACTCGGCTTAGAACAATGTTTGCTAACGTGTAAGTGTTTGTTAAAGTCTATATTGATATCTATTTTTCCATTTTCTAAATTATAGTAAATTAATATAAAGAATAGAACGTACATATGCCTGCGTCGCCCTCTTGTCAATGAACTCTCCAGCCCTCCGATGGGTGACCAGGAAGACGGTCACCATGTTCGGGTCCTCACCCTTTTTTACATGTTATAATATATTATCTATTATTAGTGTTAAATATTCTATCCAACTATATATAAAATGATGTCCGTCATAGGAAATATACCAGACGATAAAAATGCTCCGTCATCAGAATGGAGCTACCACACCACTTACTGGCGCTCGACCGTGCCACCTTGGCCTTGTCAGACCGCTCCTGGTACCTGGCCTCGCCGAATCTAGCCTTCATCGCAGTCCACTGCTCTGGCGTGATCCAACCATGGATTGGCTTTTCGGAGTGATCACGAGACTTTTGGTCGTGTATCGCATCACGGATGAGCTTGCCTGCGACGGCAGAAAATTAGGCCTCGATCTTTGCCGCCCGGTGTGGTAGATAGAAATAGGTCCTCTACAAGAAGTAAAATAGAAAAGTTATATAATATACACAAATGATTATTAAAATTTAAAAATAAACAAAAATTTTACCTTGAAGTGGGCCAACCAAAAGGCCTTCCTATCTGCGGGAGCATCTGAGTAGTTAATCCAAGGCCCACCATAGTTCTGCCTCAGAAATAACCCCAGCTGTCTCTGTACTGCAGGAGGCCGATATCTATACAATAATAAATTTCATGAATATAATGTACATATAATCATTTGAAAAATATATATTAACTAATTAACTTACTTCGTAGGCTCGTCTGTCCAAATCTCCATACACGTCTCGTCCAGAGGAGCGCATGGAGGGTCGCTCTCACCTCCTGCCTGGGCAGGATCAGTCTGATCGTCGTCCTCCATATGCTCGGCGTCGGCTCTCCCCATGGAGCCGTCGACAGGATGAATGCTGGACGCGGAAGGAATACTGGACGCAGGATTAGGAATGCTGGACGACGAGGGAGGAGTCACCAACTTACTGGAACTGCCATGTCCCGGTAATGGACCGGGAATAGAACGGTACACTGGCGTACTCAGAGATGAGGATGAGGGTACGGAATCTGCATCCCCAGCCCAATCCTCCGCGTCGTCCTCCTCCTGGTCTAGTCATACCTGATAATAACATATGATAATAAAACAAATATACATATTTATATGATAGACATCACAGATTTTTGAAAAATCTCATAGTCACAGATAAAAGTGTCACTAAAGTGTCACAGATTTATATGATAAAAGTGTCACTAAAGTGTCAAATATGATGATAAAACAAACATACAGATTTAATTCTCTTCTGAAAATTCATCTAGTTCGTTTAGCTCATCTTCTTCTTCTTCTTCTTCTTCTTCTTCTTCTTCTTCTTCTTCTTTTTCTTCCTCCTCAACATCTTCACTTTTATCTGCATCTTCCTCTTCAGATAATTCTACTACTTCTACACAATTAGATGTGTAATGAGGAACTTCCGTCGTGTCCACTTCTATAATATTTGTTACAAGAGGTAGTTCATCCTCCTGATAAGCTATATTGTCAACCTCAAAGGTATTTCTAGCTTTGGTCTTGCATACTGCCCACCAGTCCGACCTTGTTATTCCCCGTTTAGGATAACTTGTGAAGTACACGAGCTGAGCCTGACTTGATAGGACAAATGGTTCATAGGATTGATATCGACGCCGATAGTTTATATCTACAAGACCGTACTTGTCTACTTTCCAACCTTGACCTTCAATCGGATCGAACCAATCACACCTGAATAACACAATCTTAGCAGGCTCTATTCCATAACTATATGTTAGCTCAACAATCTTTCGTAGGACGCCATAGAAATCGTTGCCCGCATCAACATCTTTGTAGTTCGAAGATCTGATACACAAACAGCTGTTTTTGGTGGAATCGAGATCTTCGAACTACAAAGATGGAAAATAATGCACTCAACCATGATGGAAAATAATGCACTCAATCGAGATCTCCACAATCTCTCTGATCGGACAAGTTGTTGACTTGAACCTAAACCCATTAACACAGTAGCTTGGCCATATTTTTGTAGCATAAATTGGTCCCTTGGCTAGCGTTCTAATAGACTTATTCTCAAGTCTTGCGTATGGACGATCGACCTAAATACCACGAAAAAATAAATTAAGCTCATTCTCAAGTGCATATACAGAAAGGTAATTACAGAGTTCTCAATTCTTACATATGCACTCAACCATGATGGAAAATAATGCCTCATTTCTTGTTCTAGTTCTTCTTCTGTTATGTGTAGCCTACCTGACCTCACATCATCATTAAATATGCTGAAAACAACATCGTTCAATTAATGTAATAGTATAATAATCAACACTATTAAAATAATATAGACGTATTAATTACTTACCCCTCCAGCTTTTCTACTTTATCATCGTCGCAGTTGAGTAATACATACACCTGAGAAGCCTTTAGCTCATCATCGTTCAGATATCCCTTCTTTATTTTACCCGATGGCTTTCCTGGGACATTGAATACCTTCAATATTGTATCATTACATTCATGATCTCCATCGCGTTTCTGGAAGCTCTCGTTCTATTAGTTGCAACATGTGGCTTGAAATACATCGAACAAAAGTTTATAATCTCCTCGAGAACATAGGCTTCACAAATAGAACCCTCGACCCGTGCCTTATTTTTCACCTTTTTTTAGGTGATTCAAATGTCGCTCGAACGGGTACATCCATCGATATTCGACGGGTCCACCAACACGTGCCTCATAGGATAGATGAATCGGCAAATGCTCCATACAGTCGAAGAATCCAGGAGGAAACACCCTCTCTAGCTTGCACAGTGTTACCGCAATGTCCTTCTCTTGCTTTTCTAGACGATCAATGAGCAATTTCTTAGAATAAAGATCCCTGAAGAATATGCTAAGCTCCGTCAATGGATTCCAAACTGTCTGCGGTAAGAATTCCCGAAATGTAATCGGAATTAACCTCTCCATGAAAACGTGACAATCGTGGCTCTTCATACCCGTCAATTTATTTTCCTTCGGATCGACACATCTTCTCAGATTTGACACATATCCATCTAGAAATTTTAGGCCCTGGATCCACCGACAAAGTATCACTTTATCCTCCTTGTCCAGTGAGAAAATTGACTTCGGCAGGAACTATTTTCCATTCTCCTCTATCAAATGCAACGCAGGGTATTTGCATATTTCTTCTAAGTCCAACCTGGCCTTGGGATTGTCTTTCATTTTTTTATGTCCATCATAGTATTAATTATGTTATCAAACATATTCTTCTCAATATGCATGACATCAAGATTATGTCTGATCAGATTGGTACTCCAATATGGCAGATCCCAGAATATGCTCCTCTTTGTCCAGTTATGATCTCTACCAAATCCATCGCACTTGTACCCAGTTGTAGGATCTTCGATAGCACTTGTAAAATCTCTAACCTCCTCCCATATCGTGGCTCCGCACCACCTTGGCGGTAGATCACCCTTCTCTACAACGTCGGCATGGAATGCATTCCTGTTCCTTCTGAACGGATGATCTTTTGGCAGAAATTGTCGATGATAATCAAAGAAGCACGGTTTTCCTTCGTGTTTCAAGCGGAAAGCCTTAGTACGATCCATACAATATGGACATGAGAGACGGCCATGAGTGCTCCATCTACATAATATTCCATAGGCCAGAAAGTCGTTGATGGTCTACATAAGGGTTGCCTTCATCTGAAAATTCTACTTCCTGGAAACATCGTACGTGTTAACGCCTACTTTCCATAACTGATTCAACTCATCTATCAAAGGCTGTAAGTACACATCAATGTTCCTCTTGGGATTCTTCGGACCAGGAATTATAACAGTTAGAAACATGTACTGAGTCTTCATGCACATCCAAGGCGATAGGTTATACGGAGTGACAATCACAGGCCAGCACGAATACTGGGATCCTGAAAGACCAAAAGGAGTAAAACCGTCAGAAGATAGCCCCAACCTGATATTACGCGGATCTGAAGCAAAATCAGGATACACTCGATCAAAGTGCTTCCATGCTTCTCTATCGGATGGGTGATCCAACACTCCTTCAATCTGTTCTCGCATGTGCCAACTCATATTTTCGGCCGTCTCTTTCACCATAAATAATCTTTGCAACCGCGGCGTTAAAGGCAAGTAGTGCATTGAATCGGTCGGTCTTCTTGCACCGATAGACCTTCATGTACTAGTTGTCTTATAGCGATCAGCACCATAAAATCTGTACACATCTGCGTCCTTGTCGTCTTTGTAGTACAACATGCACCCATTGCGACAAGAATCGATTTTCTCGTATCCCATCCAGAGCGATCTCACCATCCTCTTAGACCGATAGAAGTCTTTAGGTAACTTAGCACCCGCTGGCAAGATCTCTATAATCAACTCCAACACTCGGTTGTAGCATTCTTGCGACATGTTAAAATCTGACTTAATGCTCAACAGTTTTGTAACCACCTCCAACGGTGAATGATCCTCACAACCAGGATACAATGGAGTCCTTGCATTCTCCAGCAACTCCATAAACTTTGTAGCATCGACATTCGGTGCCTCCTCAGCTGCATCATGAACGAAACTAGGCCCCCAACATCGAAAACCAAGTTCACGCACCCGTCGTCGTATGCATGATTATCTGAAACAAAATTAGGTCCCACGTGCATATACGGCTCAACATAAGGCTCCGGCTCTGATGCTAAAGACACAAGTTCTCCGTGTGCGGTCCACTGATAGTAATTAGGCGTGAAACCCCTCGAGTACAAATGATATATCACTTCCACTTCTGGATAATATTTTATGTTATGACATTTCACACACGGACACTTAATTTTGGTGTCGTCCATGTACTGAGGGAATGCCTTAGCAAACTGCAGGAACTGCTCTACTCCCATTATGTATTCATCTCGCACACCACACATATCATCAGGATGACGATTGTACATCCATGAACGATTTCGCAAGTAGTAATTCATATCTATTTGGAAATAATTCTGCAAATATGGACACACATTATCAATAGGCACAAATTCGTATATTATGTCTTATTATGGGACACACATTAGTAGCGGACAGTTACTAATAACCATGCTATATCGCACATAAGTTCTTGTGCATCCAACGTGTACACATACGCTATCGATTCTTACTGATGCCAATCTCATTCAGACACACTAGATTTGTTTCGATATCGCCAGGGTCAAGTTGAAAATTGTCTTAACATCAATTTTCAAGACTTGAATATAATGTCACCTACAACCGATATCTAAGACCCCATGTCAAAGTCAAAGACCCCATGAATATAATGTCACCTACAACCGATATCGCATTCAGACACACTAGATTCGTTTCGATATCGCCAGACCATATATATATAATGTCACCTACAACCGATATCTAAGACCCCATGACAAAGTCAAAGACATTATTGACAAGACTTGAATATAATATCAACTAATTATAACCACAACTAGTACTAAATAAGTCTCCTAGTATGATATAGAGGTAAATAAATAGTATACTAGATTGACTGACACTCGACTGAACACCCTATGGACATATACTCAAGCCTATACTACACACTCACACCCCACTCTACTATACTCACATAGACACACATAATTGTTACCTTATTATATATATATATATATATATATATATATATATATATATAATATATATTATATATATATATATATATATATATATATATATACACACCTTAATATTACACACACTTACTCTCAAACACTACACAAACCTATAACTAATGCATACACACACTAATATCTATATCCCCATATACATTTAGTATCACACACTAATCAATTACTCTCAACTCTAAACACACACACACACACACACACACACACACACACACACACACACACACACACACATATGTGTGTATCTATATTTACCTTATAACTTAGTATCTTGAGATACCCAATCCTTACCTACACTTGGCAATTACAATAATTCTCTCTCTAATACTAGCTAATGATCTAACAATGTACTCTATCCCCGATCGGGTTTAAATTTTTATTCCCATTCCCGTCCCCGTTTAACAATGTACTCATGTATCCAAGCATAATAGTGGGTACAAGCACCTACCCTCTAAGCCTATTTATTAGTACACAAGCCTTTGATGTCCTGATACCAACTTACCCACTCTGGTTCGAGCCCATACCTAAACACCCATCTACTCTATGACTGTAAACCACTCCTTACTAACTGTCTGCTGCAAGTATCTCAAATCAGATACTATCATGTACTTTAAAACATTATGCATAAGCCTACTCCAGTGCCTAATATCCTGAGGCTTAACCTGTCCCTATGCATTACCAGGTATCAGAGCCCCATATGAGGTTCCTAACTAGAACTGGGAACATCACCATGGCCAACTTTTCTACAAGTGAACACTTATACAAAGGAATGAATTAAATCCTACTTATCCCTCAAATTGCTACAGACCCTTCTACTCACACAGGCACCTATTTATAGGTCTGCTAGTACATAGCCCCAAGTCATGTGCACTTTTGCAGTGACTTGGTATCAGTACTCTCTGGTACCAATTGCTACCTAGATATGCTAGTCAAATCTGATATCTAGGTGAAAATCTTATAACATAGCATGGACACTCTTGCATTGACTTGGTATCAGTTTGAATATAAAGGGAAGTCCACCTATTATTGTCTAATGGAAATCAAAGAGGAGTTCATGCCTAACATGCCTTCGAAATCCCTACCTGGTTTGCACTAGTCTGTGGCCTTCCTATATGCAGGGTAGGTACATGCTAGGATACATGAGCCTTGTTGTTACTGTTATCAGAGATTTTGTTTAATCCCCATTCCCGTCCCCATCCCCGTTTCTATATCCCCAAACCCATCCCCATCGGGGAAAAAAAATTCGGGTCCCCGTCGGGTTCGGGAGAAGTTGCCATCCCTACTCAAACACACACAATAAATGTGTGTGTGTCCGTGTGTGTATGTGTGTGTGTGTGTGTGTGTGTTCGTGTGTGTGTGTGTGTGTGTGTGTGTGTGTCCATGTGTCCGTGTGTGTGTGTGTATGTGTGTGTGTGTGTGTGTGGGGGGGGGGGAGAGAAGGAGGAGGAGGAGTTAGGTTAGGTTTTACCGGAGAGGAGGAGTAGCTCGGATTAGGGGAGGAGGAGCTCGAGGAGGAGGAGCTCGACGGGGGGAGGTAGGGGTCGCGGAGGGGAAGGGAGTCGCCGGGGGGGGGGGGGGGGGGGGGGGCAGTCGCCGAGAGCTCGGGGAAAAATAAAAATTATGAAATTTTTCGAGTGAGGGGAAAAAAGGAAACAGTCTCGTGTCCTAAGTAAAAATGTTAGCGACGTCAACAGTCGACGTCGCTAAACGTCGCAACCATTTTAATATATGATGACATATTTTAATAATATATCGCTGAACGTCGCTATTTGCGACGTAATTTATCTACTGTTGCTGAACGTCGCTATTCAGCGACGTTTTGCGATGTCAATAGAAGGGTGTCGCTATATTACATATTTAGCGACGGTATTTTATTCCGTCGCTAAACAACGTCGCTAATATAGCATATTTTAGTAGTGTATATAAAACTTTTTAGCGACGGCCTAAAAAGGACGTCGCTAAACGTCGCTATAAAACTAAAGATACGACGACGTACTGAAGTATGAGTCGAAAAAACGTCGCTAAATGAACCAAAACAACGACATTTTGTGACGAAACCATGACATCTGCTTTCCAAACAATAATGCTTGTCGTTACTCGTCGCTCTACGTCGCTAATAGTAACGTTCAACTACGTCTTTTATAGACGTTGCTAAATACACAAAAAATACGAGTCACACATATTAATACGAGTCACACATATTAATATGAGTCACACATATTAATACGTCGCCAATATGACTTATTTTGGTAGTGAACATGCTAATACGAGCCACACATATTAATTCAAATTGTCCAACAAATGGTCAATTTTCTTACTATAATCAAATCCATAGGTTGATCATACTCTGGCTCTGGTTAATCAAACTCTAGCAATTTTATGACAAGGAATTTTGCTACCTTAGGACCGTTATAGTTACGGTCGTCGTTCACCGGGGCTTCGGTAGCCGGCTCCCCTGTCATCAGGTCACCAACTTCCTTGACCTTCCAGCTTTTAAGAATTTTTTTATTTTTTTTTTATTTTTTTCACTTTTTTATTTTTTTATATATTCATCCCCAGTAGGGAAATATAATTATATAGAGAATTTAATTATAGTAAATTTGATTTAGGGGAATTTGCCACTAAAGTATATATAAGGCACATATATGTAAAAAGGACCTTCCCTGGAGATTTATGTAAAAAAGCCCTTGTCTATATAAACCTCCTCTTTCTTCATTGTGCTCCTCTCTTCTTCTTCTTCTTCTTCTTCTTCTTCTTCTTCTTCTTCTTCTTCCACTTATATTTTCCCGCCATAAAAAAAGGTTAGGGTTTCGTAATGGAGAGGAACCGCTACATGCCGATCATCCCGGCCATGGATCTGAGCTTCATGCTCGCGACTCCGAAGCTCGAGACGATAAACAACGATAGCACTGCCGTCGCTGATCTCTACCACCTCCTCTCACTCGAGCCACCTCCGCCCCTGCCGCATCTCTCTGATCTACAGCTGTCATATCCACCACAACCGCCGCCGCCTCCGTTCCTCTCCGGCGATCTCGACCTCTTCATGGTGATTTCCTTCTTCTTGTAGCTAGTTCTCGATCGTTTCTGTTTTTGGAAGTACGTTACTGTACATATAAGATGCTGAAAAGTTTTGACTGGGGCTGCTTTCTTTGCTTTAGAAGAGTTCTTAACTAAAATTGGAATATTACCGAGACGGAGCCAGGATTTAAGTGTACCCTGGCTGAAGTTAAATTACACTAAAACACATAAAATATTTCTTATAATGCCATGTTGCTTAAGACAACTACAAAAAGTCAAAACATTATTTTACTAGGAAAAACATTACGGGCTGTGTTTGATTGGGGTTTTTTTTCCATGGAAAATATTTCTATCACAATTTTTCCACCAAGATTTGTAGTGTTTGATAGCTTATATTTTCCATGGAATTATTTTCCAAAAAACTATCATTTTCCATATTTTCTTCTAAAATGGTGGAAAATAAAACTTGTCCAACCCATAGGAAAATATTATTTTCCATGGAAAATAACTATTTTTCATGGAAAACAATGACAATCAAACACCCAAATTAAGTTTTCCCTGGAATTTTTTAAAAATTTCATAGAATTTTTTTCCTAGGAAAATAATTCCATGGAATTAATTTCTTTTCCACATATTTTCCACCTTCCAATCAAACACACATGAAATTTTAAAAAATTCTCATGGAAAACTTAATTTAGGTATTTGATTGTCATTATTTTCACGAAAAACAGTTATTTTCCATAGAAAATAATATTTTCCTATGGGATGGGCCACTTTATTTTCCACCATTTTAGAAGAAAATATGGAAAATGAAAGTTTTTTGAAAAATAATTCAATGAAAAATATAATCTATCAAACACTACAATTGGTGGAAATTCTGTGACAGAATTTTTTTTTATGGAAAAAAAAACCTCAATCAAACACAGCCTAAGCAAATTAACATTAAGCAATTAACAGGAATCAAATTAACATTCAACTTTCATATGCACTAATCATTTCATCAATTAACATTAAGTAAATTAACATTAATCAATTAACAGGATTCAAATCCAGGAAACAAATTAACATTCAACTTTCATATACATTAATCATTTCACCAATTAACATTAATGTGTTTGATTGGGCTTTTTTTCCATGGAAAATATTTTCACCACAAATTTTTCACCAACGGTAGTGTTTGATAGCTTATATTTTACATGGAATTATTTTTCAAAAAACTATCATTTTTCATATTTTCTTCTAAAATGGTGGAAAATGAAACTTGTCAACACATTGGAAAATATCATTTTTCATGAAAAAATAACTATTTTCGTGGAAAATAATGACAATCAAACACGCAAATTAATTTTTCCACGAAAATTTATAAAATTCTATGGAATTTTTTTCATTGGAAAATAATTCCATGGAATTAATATCTTTTCCACATCACCTTGCAATCAAACACATAAACAGACATTTCACAAGTTAAATTATATTAAAAAATAATAATTTTTGTACATAATTTTTGTTGTATTTCAAAATTATGTCCTAAATTGAACTTCAAAATATATACATAAATTTATTGTTCTTAAAAATATACACAAAAATATACATGTTTTTAATTATAGAATATGCATAGAATTGTGTGTATTTATATAATTGCATAAGTTTTATTCTTTTCGATTTCGACCGAAATCGAAATCCAAAATTGAAACCGAAACCTAATAATTTTTTTCGACTATTTTTAAAACCAAAATCGAACCGATTTTTTTTTTCAAACTGAGCCGAAACTCATTCAATTCGGTTAGTTCGATTTTTGGTCCAAAATCGAATAATGCTCACCCATAATATAGACTTTTTTATGGGAAAAATGAAAAAGAAAGACGACTAATTGGTAGAAGAATTAGAAGGAAAAAAAAAGGAATAATAAAAAATAGAAGAGAGAGAGAGCAAAAAGGCAAATTAATAAATCTCCTACGTGATAGGTGGAGAACTGAAAAAGCAATACAAGTCCCTGCAGTAACAGAAGGGAGCCAGCCACAGAATTAGCTTTCTTCCTTCTTCTCCTAGCTGGCTCCACTACCATTTGCTTCTATTGTGAATCGAATTAAAATCGTTGAATTTTCTTTCATCCAATCCCTCTCTTGTTTATATGTTTGTGTTGCGCGGATATGATACGTTGCACAAAGATACCTATTACCTACGAACGGACATGAAACGGTGTTTCCTACTACACTTGAAATAGGAAAAAAGAAGCAGCAAATAGCACACTTGGAGAATTTTGATTGGGTGAGACAACGAACGCACGGTTGGCAAGAGCGAGAGGCGGCTGCAGGATTCTTGATGATTGCAGCGTCAGCGGATACCGACCGTCCGATAAGTTCGGCTCCGAGTATTACTCGATCGGACGGTTCACAAGAGGCAGAGACGCTTCTGACACCGTTGTCGTCAAGGTGAACTAAAATGGGATTGGTGTTACACTATATTTACAGCCATGCCATCGCATGTACTTTCTCTGGGCAAGGAAGTGGATCAGTTAGTGGCACTTTAGTAATCTTTGACAAAACGTTGGTCTAGCTAGGAATGAAACTACACACGTGACACGTGTTGCCTATTTTGTCTATTACGTGGCTACGTGCTTAGGTTATCGTAGGAAACTGGACGAGGATTTCAATTTATTTACTAAACTATCATCAGAGTGGTGTTCACTATATTAAAAATAGGAAAAATTTATGAAATGTCCAAAAAAAAAGAAAAAGTTTTATGAAAAATCCACCGCGCAATAACATTTTATCGCGTACCCAGAATTAGCAAAAAATATATAAAGAGGGTTCCGAATGACCCTTTTGCCCTTCCTTCTAATTTATTGAAAACACTCACGAAACTACTCTTAAAAACAACGTTTCGATACTTTATTTTCTTCCATACGCTGCTCACTTTCGAATCTAGGTTTTTCCTCAAAATTTTTTAAAAACTCGTCAAAAAATTTCGGAAAGACCGAGACAAATGGCAAAAGTGCTAAAACGGAGGTCCAAACATCAAATTTTGCGATTCTAAAATTTTGGAAGGTCGACAAACGATGAAGCTGTTTATCTCAGTCTCCTCGAAGATACGCTAATTTTACGACAAACTTGACCTCGTTTCGACCTCCCAGTCAAAAGTTATGGCCCTCCAACTTTTCAACTGACCATAAAATGCAGAAGAATGACCATTTTTCGTGTTAGAACACGAAGAATGTTAATTTTGCATGAGGGTGGCCATTCTCTGTGTTAGTAACATGGAGAATGACATTCTTCGTCTTAATTTACACGGAGAATGGTCATTCCAGTGTTAAAACGCAGGAGAATGGCCATTCTCCGTGTTAAATAACATCTAGAATGTCATTCTCCGTGTAACCACCATTTTTCTAAAATGAGGATAATTTTGAACTTTTGTAATTATAATTATTTAATAAAGATATTTATATTACATTGTAATTTTTGGTAATTTTTAATAAATTTAAAACTAGTTAAAATGTTGAATTTTGATTTTGATGGTTAACTAGTGTAACCCTAGAATTGCTAAGCCTAGAGACGAACCATGACCAAGGGAGCCTAGTCATGTGATTAAAATGTCATATTACTACTTTTTAGCCTAAGGGTACTTTGGTCATTTTGACAATTTTGTGAAATTGTAAATTATATTAATTAAATATGTGCTAATTGTTTATTTCAGACTTGACCTAGAATCTTAGCCTAATCTAGATTAGCCTTGAGCTTAGAGTCTTGATTAGGATAACCTAGTAATGACAAGATTAACAATATCTAGATATTTTATAGTAGGATATTTACCCCTTAGGATATTTGTGAAAAAGAAAGCCTTATGACTAATTGAACCAATAGGAAGGTTTGGAATTGGGTGGACAAGCCCTAGCCACTCATCTACATGTAAAACTAACCCTAATTCATCTAATGACCAGCCATCAAGTGCCCCCTCCCTTCCTATAAAGAATTCTTAAGAAAACCCTTGCCCCTTTTTACCTCTACATAGAACCCTAAGTGTTCTTACCCAAATTAGAGAGCTTCCCCCTTTGATTTGATCTTCAAATCCTTACATCCCTCCACCAAAACTTCCATCCAACCTTCTCATACCACCAAGGGAGGGTGATAGCAAAGATTTGGAGCAAAGTGCAAGAAGGAGTGTCCTTTTTGGAAGATCTTCGTGCCGGACCCGTATCCTTGGGAGTATCATTGGGATTCCACTCCCAATAGGTAAAACCAACCCTCTAAATTGATTTCCTATAAATATTAGTTAGTTTTGAATCCATAGGATCCACCCCCATGCATGTACCCCATTTAATTCAAATTTGAGGCCATTTGGAGCTCTCTTGAGGATTTTAGATATGTGTCTTGTATCCTACTTGATAGATCCCAAATTAGGACACCACATATGTATGTATGTATGATAATAGTTTAAATAGATATTTAAATTCGGTTTTAGAATGATTAGAGAGTGGATTGATCTTAGTTAGGATGGTTAGAATGAGTTTCATTTGGATACCTATGTTGGTATCCAAGTATCTTGGCCAACATGTGTTTCTTTTGTCCAAAACAACCCAAATTCGTCATAATTTTATCCACGTTTTTAGTAGCCAGAGCAACTTAGAAATGTCATAACTTTTAGCTTAGAACTCCGATTTATCTTCCATTTTTTTAAAAGAACCGTATCGAAGTTAGCTTTCCAAATATATATTTTACTAAACCAAAATAGTTCTAAAACTTTCTGTAGAACTGTTTGAGTGTCAGCTGTACGAAAGACGAACGCGTTTCGGTATTTTCGCGATTCCGGGAGCTTTCGGACACGAAAATGCGATCCGTTTGATGTTTCAGAAAGCTAATACGAAGGGCTACAACATACTTTAATCCTAGAATTTAGTGAAGGCCCAATTGGTACAGTATTAATTTTAAGTAGAAGAGTGACTATACGACATAGGCATTTTGTGTAACCTATGAGCCTATGTAGTATATATGGATATCATGTGAATATAGGTATCATAGGTTGTCAAGAACATATATGATATAGTACATATATATATATATATATATGTATGTATGTATATATATATATATATATATATATATATATATATATATATATATATATATATATATATATATATATATATATATATATTATTGTTATGTAATATATGTTAATATAGTGTGTGTGTTTGAATGAGATAAGGATGTGTGTGGTTAGTGAAGAGAAGTGAGATTGATAGAGGATATGTGCTAGTGTGTGCTTGATGTTGTATAGATGGTAGTGTAGTGTGTGTGTGTTATTGTCACGACCCGCACCCTAAAGTAAGGGCACGAGAAGTGGGTACGTCCAGCCTACGCCGCAGTGTCGGCGGTAGAACGCTGTCCTAGGTCATAACACCTAACAATATAATGCTAAGCAGTTTATACTCCCCGAATGGGGGTGACATGGCAGAATGTAACTCAATCACAACTAAGGAAGAAGAAGCACGATATGATATAGAACTCAAATGAAATACAGATGATCAGAAAAGTCTAAGTGTCTAAGATAACATCTCAGCAAACATCCAGAAATACAAGTCTCAACTACTGAATATGAAAGAATATATACAATCCGGATCTCAAGAACAGAAATAAAGCCTAACTAAGCTAGTCCCAAGACAACATAAGTAAGATAAAGCCTAACTAAACTAGTCTAGGCAGTAGGGTAATGTCATCAGCTAAAGCTGGGTCCTCTTGAGAGTCCATCTCACAAGTGTCGTCTAGGGCTGTCCCATAGAAAGTATCCACACAGGCCTCCTCCTCGTCTACTGTAATATTTTCAACCGGTCAAGTCAAGACAGGAGCGAGCACAATACATCTCAATAGTTCATAGCAGGTTAGAAAATATAATCATGCAGTAAAGTAAGATACAGGAACTGAAAGAAATACAGTATGTAAACAGAGAGAGAACTGTAATAGAAATATCTACCATAAGTAGAGAGCTAACAGTGGCTAGTGAGTCAGAGTACAATATAAACATGTGAATGGCATAGGAGATTTTGATACTACACTACGAAAAAGATTCTGATGCTACACTACTTGAATATTATTTACATGTCTACTTCTACTCCCCTGTACCCCCAATCAATACACAAGGATCCAGCCAGGTTATGTTATGATTTCATGCAATGGCCCACAAGGGGTGATATATGTTTGGCCCAAAAATGGGTAATTCTGGGAATGTCCATAAATGGATGATTCAAGGAAGACTCTGTGATCATGAGAGTACATGTCACAAGTGATCAATCAACCATGAAGCATAGTGATACATAATGTAAGTGAAACGCACAGAACATGTAGTATCTGATGCTCCCTGAGGGGATAACATCTCAAAAAGGGATCCATATAGTACTAATCCGTGTGACCAACGTGACAGTATCAAGTAAAGTAATTTAAAGCAGGAGAATAATTCTAAACAGGATATGAAATGATCAGAGAATGTACTCGCCTGTATCCTGAGTATATGAAGAATATCTTGTCCGAGGAGTGGTGTATGTCTCATATAGAACAGTATAAGTTACCATAAGTCTAAAATGATATAACAGACTGCTACAATGCATCTACATGAAGTTTGGGGTCAAACTGGACTAAAGTCAACTCTTGGTCAACTCTAGTCAACTAGACTAGTCAAACTAGGTCAACTAGGTCAAGTTGTCACCCCCGTTTTTCGTTCTACGTATTTCCAGTATACGTATACGGAATCCTGACATGTATTTTATTTTCCTGTCTGGCTAGCTAATTTCAGTTTAATCTTGATTAGGTTCATCATGGCATGTAATGGTTTAACTTGGTTTATTTTAGGATGGCTTGGTTTATTCTTTGGTTCATCATGTTAAACCCACCACCATCCCCCTTTATAACCCACCTAACTTTTCTCTCTCCTCCACTTTCTCATTAACTCTTCTTCCTTCTCCATTAAACCCACCACCAACCAAGAACACCCCTTAGGCAAGTGCAACTTGCTTCCACAAAAGAGCCCCTTTTTATTGTTCCATTAGCTTCTCCTCATGTTTCTAAGACACATTAGAACTTGTCATTTTTTATTTTGAGGCTTTAATTTTTGTAGATCTAGAAATTAGTTATTTTCGGATTTTGGTGGTTTTGATCTATCAAACTTCTTTGTTTTAAAGTTTTGATGGTTCTATGTTGTAGAGAATTTTATTCTACCCAATTTTGACCTTTGAAAAGTTGGATTTGGACTTGTTTTGACCAAGTTATGGACTTTTGAAGCTTTGGGTTCAAACCATGGAGTTCTTGCTGATTTGGAGAAGACAGTGAGCAGTATGCGCGAGCTTTTTAGCTTGCGCCACTGAGTTGCGCGCGCTCTTTAGCGCAGTACAGTCTGACTCATACGCTACCTTTTGGTGACGTGAGCGCAGTCTGACTCATACGCTGCCTTTTGGTGACGTGAGCGCAGTCTGACTCATACGCTACCTTTTGGTGACGTGAGCGCAGTCTGACTCTTACGCTGCCTTTTGGTGACGTGAGCGCAGCCTGACTCATATGCTGTCTTTTGGTGACGTGAGCGCAGTCTGACTCATACGCTGCCTTTTGGTGACGTGAGCGTAGTCTGACTCATACGCTGCCTTTTGATGACTTGAGCGCAGCCTAACTTGAGCGCAGCCTGACTTAAGCGCAGCCTGACTTGAGCGCAGCATGACTTGAGCGCAGTCTGACTCAGGCGCAACCTGATGTTTAGGCACAATTGGACCTGACCCTACTTACCCTGGCGTAACTTGGCTAATGCCACTTGTTGGCCATAGTACCCTTTGCTCCCCCCTTGGGCGCATTATTTCCCCATATTCCTCTTTTTATGATTTTTGCACCCATTTTATATCCTTACGCCTTTTGATGTAAACTCGACATGAACCCGATGTGATCATGACATTATTTATGAATGTTAATCGGAACAAGGCTTAGTGATGGAATTGTATGATTAGTGACCCGCCGTGGTGTACTCTTGACAAGTAATTTGACATGATAATTCTTGATGGTGGTCCGTTGTGACGCACCCTTGCCTTGATAAGTAATCTTGATAAGCAACCCGACATGATAACCTTGATACGCTGTTGCGACGGCTAACCTGACATGCTAAGTGAATTCTTGACACCGTGGGTGATTGTATTGAATATGCTTGTATAAGCAACCAGTCATGTCTCGTATCATGTCTAGGACATGTATCCCTGGTTACCACAGTCAGGGATTCATAACGAATCTGACTAGGTTAATGAATAGATTGATCAAGTAGAGCATATAGAGAGGTATTTCGGCTACAAGCAATCCCGTTATCTGGGCGCCTTCCTTGATGGACTTGAGTCTGCCGACGAGTAGGGCACATTTCCAGCTCACTGTTATGTGGGGCACTACATAAAACGATTACTATGCACACTGTCATGTGTTGCATCTAAGTCACCCAACAAGTCATGATAACTCTAAGCTTGAACCATGCGTCTGGATAACCTGGATAGTCTGCAGGGCTTGTGGCCATAGGCGTACCTCATTGCATCTTGCTAGTAACTAAGCTTGTGATAACCCTAGTTAGTTAAGTATCAAGCCGTACTCTTTGCTTGGCCGTGAATGATGGATGGAGTCCTATCTTGTCTAGTCTTACCCAGATCCGGTACATGGATATCTCCGGACATACTTGTTTATGCTTTACTTTATCGATAATTGGTTCGAGGCTAAGTTCTGTTCAGGTGAAGGGTTACAACCCCGATCCTTGTTTGGTTTACGGGTTGTAACTTGGTTACCGGAATAGTCCTCTAGTTATCTTATCGTTTATCATCCTGTTTTCTTTAACTCATGTCTTATGTTATTTCACCTATGATTTATGTGCTGACATGCTGGTTTTAGTTCTTAAGTGAAGCCCCCTTTGTGGCACTTGCTCTTTCTGGGGTCTGACCCAGCTGGTTTTGTATGGCCAGATTTTGGAGCAACTACCGAGGATCTTCCAACCTTCCTGCCAGATGGTGAACACTAGAAGGAATCCCGGCAACGAGTGGATTTTATTTTGCTCTCCTACTCCCTTGTAAAAATATTCTTTTGAGGCGTTTAGCCGCCGAGCAAGTGTTAGCTCGTTTGCAACTTTATTTACTGTCTGTCTACGGGCTATAGCATGATTGACAAATCCTAGGGTTGATCATGTATGACTTAAACTCTTGCTAGTCTTCGTATTTTGTATGACTAGATTCATGATCATCTGAATATGTAATGTATGGGATGCCTTACTTTGTATGTCTGATGATCTACCATCTTGTTATATCTACTTGTTGCTTGAGATTGAGACACTAGGCTTGTTATTGACCTTAAGAGACTGATGGCTTGTAGTAAACCCTCATGCATCTAGACAGCCGTGACCGTATTGCGATGTGAGATTCACTTCAATGTACGTAGCTGGCTGTGTCTGTCCCCCGCTCTCCAGTATTCTGGTTCTGGGGCGTGACACGGTTTAAGTGGTGGCCCATGCAGGTCTTGTAGATCAAGATGTGTGAGGGTTTTACCGGATAGATGTCTCAATCAGCACTCGCCCTTGATCTCTACTCGTGCCTTCTGATCTTTCAGAATCCTTGACCTGATCACATGTTTATATCCTCGATCTATCATAGTCCTTTCTTATTGTTTCCTATGTCGTTTTCTTCAGCGGCATTGTTCCTGGTCCTACCGATCAGCAAGACGGAGAACCTCCAGTGGACCAGCAGCAACTTGGAGACCAAGCCCAGCACTCTGGAGTGGCCTCCCGAGTCATGCATTCCGGGGACCCCGAGCCCCCAGTTCAGCCAGTCCAGCCTGCAGAGCCTGACGATGGCACCTTGGTGGGTCTCATCAGGACATTGCTTGCATCTCAAGATCGTCGGGGCGATGCCCTGCACCAGGCAGTACAGGATGCCATGGGCTGTGTTGGTTATCAAGGGAACAGTACGGCTAGCAGTTTCAAGCGCCTCAACCCTCCCTTCTTTGATGGGAGTGAAGACGCTATTGCAGCTGATGCGTGGCTCCAGGATATTGAGATTATCTTAGATGCAGCTAAGACTCCAGAAGGAGAGAAGGTAGCTGTGGTACGCCTACAGTTATTGGACCTAGCCCGCACCTGGTGGGCGATGATAGAAGTTGGTTTGGCAACGCCTGTCCCGTGGGCGGTATTCAGTGACAAGTTTCAGATCAAGTACTTCAATGCTGTGGCTCGGCATGACTAACAGACGAAGTTTACCAATCTCAGGCAGATAAGCAGGACGGTCGATGGATATGCGGCCGAGTTTTCAAGACTGAGTCGGCTCCCACTTTGGTGGCAACCGAGTTTGATCGAGCGCAGCGGTTCCAGCAGGGACTCCACCTAGAGATCATTCTAGCAGTGGAGCAGTTTGGGTATCAGACCTTTGATGCTGTTTTACGGGCAGCTAAGAGGCATGACTATACCTCGCAGAGAATTGTAGACAGAACTGGAGGATGGAAGCGGTCCCATGGTCAGATGATCCAGTCTTCAGCCCCAGCCCCGGCAGCTAGGGCCTTGACCATTGGGGCTCCGAGGAGGGCAGCATCAGTTACGTCGGTTCAGCATTCGACTCCGACGTATCCTCAGCAGCAGAAGCGGAGGCAGTCTTCCACAATGGGCTGCACTCATTGTGGGAAGCCAGGGCATGTAGTGTCAGAATGTCGCCGAGCACAAGGATTGTGTTTGGCTTGTGGGGCACCGGATCACATGATAGGGTCCTGTCCACAGAGAGCCGGTTCATCCTCATCGGCCCAGACTAGTCCCTCAGTGACGGGACAAGCACCAGTACAGCAGCAGCAGTATCAGCCTCCGAGACCATTGCCGCCTCAGGCTCAGGCATTCCAGCAGCAGCGACCGCAACAGTATGCCCAGGTCCAAGCTCAGGTTCAGAACCGCCAGAGATGTTTCTAGCAGAGAGGACTAACACCCAGAGGGCACGGTCAAGCGATGGCTTTGACCGTAGAGGAGGAGTTGGCATCAGGTAAGGTAGTGGCAGGTACCATTCTCGTCAACTCTTTTCCTGCATCAGTATTATTTGATTCAGGTGCATCACATTCATTTATGTCTGCACGATTCGCGACACGGATAGGACTGGAGCCCGAGTCATTATCAGTAAGGCTCAATATACTTACTGGTAACGGACTTGTGGATGTAGATAGGATATTTTCCTCGTGTCGAATCGTAGTTAGCGGTAGAGAGTTACCCGCTAGGTTGATAGAGTTTCCGATGGCCGATTATGATGTGGTCCTAGGAATGGATTGGTTGAGGGACCAGTATGCTAGAATAGATTGCCATATCGGCAAGATTATTTTTAGTATTCCCGGTGAGCCAGAGTTTTCCTTTTCTCGAGGCGGAGTAGAACCTTCTTCCCCAGCATTGCGGATGGCCGTAGCAGCAACAATTCAGCTTCCCAGAGTTGTAGAAGAGTTTCCTGACGTATTTCCCGAAGAGCTTCCAGGCATGCCCCCAGAGAGAGAGATAGAGTTCACTATCGACTTGATTCCTGGGACGACAACAGTGTCAGAGAGAGTCTATAGGATGGCACCATCAGAGTTGGAGGTCCTGTACAAGATGATTGAAGAACTTAGAACCAAGGGATTTATTCGTGCTAGCAGATCACCTTGGGGAGCTCCGATGCTTCTTGTGAAGAAGAAGGATGGTACGTCAAGATTATGTGTTGATTATCGTACCTTGAACTCTGTAACAATTAAGAACAGATATCCTTTACCAAGGATAGATGATTTATTTGATCAGCTCAGGGGAGCGACAGTATTCTCGAAGATTTACTTGCGGTCAGGGTACCATCAGATCAGAGTCAGAGAGCAGGACATCCCGAAGACAGCATTCAGATCGAGGTATGGACATTGGGAGTTCCTTGTTATGCCATTTGGAGCGACCAATGTGCCGGCCGTATTCATGGACCTCATGAATCGTATCTTCATGCCCTATTTGGATCAGTTCGTGATAGTGTTCATAGACGACATCTTAGTCTATAGCGAGAACGAGGCAGAGCATGAGCAGCATCTTCGTGTAGTTCTTCAGATTCTCAAGGAGCACCAGTTGTACGCAAAGTTCAGTAAGTGCAAGTTTTGGTTGGATCGTATCTCGTACTTGGGTCATATCATCACCAGAGATGGAGTGGAAGTTGATCCCCAGAAGATAGTGGCTATAGAGATATGGCCAGTACCTAGCACCGTTGCAGAAGTTCGGAGTTTCCTCGGATTGGCCGGCTATTACCGACGTTTTGTGTCAGACTTTGTTCGGATTTCAGCGCCACTGATGCAGTTTGCTTGGACAGCAGAGTGTCAGAGTTCATTTGAGAAATTGAAGCAGAGATTGATGACGGCTCCCATTCTCACTCTTCTCGACGGGACGGGACGATTTTTAGTTTATTGCGATGCATCCCGCAAGGGATTAGGATGTGTCTTGATACAGCATGGTAAGGTAGTCGCTTATGCGTCACGTCAACTTCATGACCATGAGAGGAATTACCCAACCCATGACCTGGAGTTAGCAGCCGTAGTTTTTGCATTGAAACTTTGGAGACATTATTTGTATGGAGATCGGGTGGAGATTTTCACCGAACACAAGAGTCTGAAGTATGTGTTACCCAGAAGGATCTTAATATGCGTCAGAGGAGATGGCTAGAGCTACTTGTAGATTATGACATCAACTTGCAGTATCATCCTGGGAAGGCCAACGTAGTAGCAGATGCATTAAGCAGGAGAGCCGGAGTTTATTTTCTAATGGTGCAGCCAAAGTTGTTAGCAGATCTTCAGAAGATTGGTATTGAAGTTGTTCTTCCTTCCAGTGTGGCATTGATGGCCAGTATGCAAGTTCAGTCCAGTATAGTTGAGAGGATCAAGTTAGCTCAGTCCACGGACTCTAAGCTTCAGCGGCTTAGAACAGAATGTGTGGCAGAACAGAGACAAGAGTTATGCATTCATGAAGATGGTACACTCCGACATGGGAGACGTCTTTGTGTATCCAGTGGTGATATCAGACAGAAGATCATGGCAGAGGCTCACAGTTCTCAGTATTCAATTCATCCCGACGGTACGAAGATGTATCGTGATATTCGGCAGCATTTTTGGTGGAATAGCATGAAGAGGGAGATAGCCCGGTTTGTCTCTCGTTGTTTAGTTTGTCAACAAGTTAAGGCCGAACATCAGAGACCAGATGGACTTCTTCAACCTTTGCCGATTCCGGAATAGAAATGGGAGCACAATACCATAGATTTTGTAACTGGATTACCTAGATCCCCAGCTGGGAGAGATGCCATCTGGGTTATAGTTGATCGTCTCACGAAGGTAGCTCATTTTCTTCCTTTCAGAATCGGTTAGTCGACGGATCAACTTGTAAAGATGTACCTCAGGCAGATAGTCAGATTACATGGAGTGCCAGTCAGTATTGTGTCCGACAGTGATTCAAGATTCACCTCGCACTTTTGGCGAAGTCTTCAAGAGAGTTTGGGGACTCGTCTCAAGTTCAGTTCAGCCTACCATCCGCAGACAGATGGTCAGTCAGAACGCACGATCCAGACTCTTGAAGACATACTGCGGTCATGTACACTCGACTTCGGTGGTTCGTGGGAAGATCACCTGCATCTCGTAGAGTTCTCGTACAATAACAATTTCCAAGCTAGTATCCAGATGGCACCTTTCGAGGGCTTGTACGGCAGGAAGTGCAGATCTCATTTAGCTTGGGACGATATCGGTGAGAGGCAAATGCTTGGACCAGAGATGGTGATGCAGACTATTGAGGTGGTCAGACAAGTCAGAGATCATCTTCGAGTTGCCCAAGATCGCCAGCGTCATTGGGCCGATTCCCATCGGCGCCCTCTCGAATTTTCTGTCGGCGACCACGTATTCCTTAGGATCTCGCCTACCCGTGGCGTCATTCGATTCGGCGTGCGGGGAAAGCTCAGTCCTAGGTATATAGGGCTATTTGATATTTTAGAGCGAGTAGGTGATGTATCCTATCGTCTTGCTCTTCCGCCGTCGTTACGTGAGGTACATGATGTCTTCCATGTATCCCAATTACGACGGTATATCCCGGATCCGAGTCACGTTCTTGATCATTCGGAATTGGTTGTTGGCACCAACCTTTTGTATGAGGAGAGACCCGTATCCATATTGGACCGGAGGGAGAAGATACTCAAGGACAAGACAATCTAGTTAGTCCGTGTTGCTTGGGGTCATCACTCTTTGGGTGAGTCAACATGGGAGCGTGAGGATGATATCCGATAGCGATATCCCGACCTGTTTGACTCGTAAGATATAATGTCTTTCTTATGCCTTATGCTTAAGTTCCTTGCTTGCATGAATGATTGCTTGATTGACTGCTAGTCCTATATTGTCTGCAATTGATATAGCTTGCTCGACATCTCTAGCCTCTTGATTAAATTCCGAGGACGGAATTCTTTAAAGGTGGGTAGAGTTGTCACCCCCATTTTTTGTTCTACGTATTTTCAGTATATGTATACGGAATCCTGACATGTATTTTATTTTCCTGCCTGGCTAGCTAATTTCAGTTTAATCTTGATTAGGTTCATCATGGCATGCAATGGTTTAACTTGGTTTATTTTGGGATGGCTTGGTTTATTCTTTGGTTCATCATGTTAAACCCACCACCATCCCCCTTTATAACCCACCTAACTTTTCTCTCTCCTCCACTTTCTCATTAACTCTTCTTCCTTCTCCATTAAACCCACCACCAACCAAGAACACCCCTTAGGCAAGTGCAACTTGCTTCCACAAAAGAGCCCCTTTTTATTGTTTCATTAGCTTCTCCTCATGTTTCTAAGACAC
Organism: Iris pallida; assembly: GCA_029216955.1. Classification (NCBI taxonomy): domain Eukaryota; kingdom Viridiplantae; phylum Streptophyta; class Magnoliopsida; order Asparagales; family Iridaceae; genus Iris; species Iris pallida. The sequence goes on from JANAVB010024165.1 coordinate 61,173, forward strand.
ATTAGAACTTGTCATTTTCCATTTTGAGGCTTTAATTTTTGTAGATCTAGAAATTAGTTATTTTTGGATTTTGGTGGTTTTGGTCTATCAAACTTCTTTGTTTTCAAGTTTTGATGGTTCCTTGTTGTAGAGAATTTTATTCTACCTAATTTTGACCTTTGAAAAGTTGGATTTGGACTTGTTTTGACCAAGTTATGGACTTTTGAAGCTTTTGGTTCAAACCATGGAGTTCTTGCTGATTTGGAGAAGACAGTGAGCAGTGTGCGCGAGCTTTTTAGCTTGTGCTACTGAGTTGTGCGCGCTCTTTAGCGCACGCAGTCTGACTCATACGCTGCCTTTTGGTGACGTGAGCGCAGTCTGACTCATACGCTGCCTTTTGGTGACGTGAGCGCAGTCTGACTCATACGCTGCCTTTTGGTGACGTGAGCGCAGTCTGACTCATACGCTGCCTTTTGGTGACGTGAGCGCAGTCTGACTCATACGCTGCCTTTTGGTGACGTGAGCACAGTCTGACTCATATGCTACCTTTTGGTGACGTGAGCGCAGTCTGACTCATACGCTGCCTTTTGGTGACGTGAGCGCAGTCTGACTCATACGCTGCCTTTTGGTGACGTGAGCGCAGTCTGACTCATACGCTGCCTTTTGATGACTTGAGCGTAGCCTGACTTGAGCGCAGTCTGACTCAGGCGCAACCTAATATTTAGGCGCAACTGGACCTGACCCTACTTACCCTGGCACAACTTGGCTAATGCCACTTGTTGGTCATAGTACCCCTTGCTCCCCCTTTGGGCGCATTATGTCACCATATTCCCCTTTTTATGATTTTTGCACCCATTTTATATCCTTACGCCTTCTGATGTAAACCCGACATGAACCCGATGTGATCATGACATTATTTTATGAATGTTAATCGGAACAAGGCTTAGTGATGGAATTGCATGATTAGTGACCCGCCGTGGTGCACTCTTGACAAGTAATTTGACATGATAATTCTTGATGGTGGTCCGTTGTGACGTACCCTTGCCTTGATAAGTAATCTTGATAAGTAACCCGACATGATAACCTTGATACGCTGTTGCGACGGCTAACCTGACATGCTAAGTGAATTCTTGACACCGTGGGTGATTGTATTGAATATGCTTGTATAAGCAACCAGTCATGTCTCGCATCATGTCTAGGACATGTATCCCTGGTTACCACGGTCAGGGATTCATAACGAATCTGACTAGGTTAATGACTAGATTGATCAAGTAGAGCATATAGAGAGGTATTCCGGCTACAAGCAATCCCGTTATCTGGGCGCCTTCCTTGATGGACTTGTAGTCTACCGACGAGTAGGGCACATTTCTAGCTCACTGTTATGTGGGGCACTACATGAAATGATTACTATGCACACTGTCATGTGTTGCATCTAAGTCACCCAACAAGGCATGATAACTCTAAGCTTGAACCTTGCGTCTGGATAACCTGGATAGTCTGCAGGGCTTGTGGCCATAGGCGTACCTCATTGCATCTTGCTAGTAACTAAGCTTGTGATAACCCTAGTTAGTTAAGTATCAAGCCGTACTCTTTGCTTGGCCGTGAATGATGGATGGAGTCCTATCTTGTCTAGTCTTGCCCAGATCCGGTACATGGATATCTCCGGACATACTTGTTTATGCTTTACTTTATCGATAATTGGTTCGAGGCTAAGTTCTGTTCAGGTGAAGGGTTACAACCCCGGTCCTTGTTTGGTTTACGGGTTGTAACTTGGTTACCGGAATAGTCCTCTAGTTATCTTATCGTTTATCAACCTGTTTTCTTTAACTCATGTCTTATGTTATTTTACCTATGATTTATGTGCTGACATGCTGGTTTTAGTTCTTAAATGAAGCCCCCTTTGTGGCACTTGCTCTTTCTGGGGTCTGACCCAGCTGGTTTTGTATGGCCAGATTTCAGAGCAGCTACCGAGGATCTTCCAACCTTCCTGCCAGATGGTGAACACTAGAAGGAATTCCGGCAACGAGTGGGTTTTATTTTGCTCTCCTACTCCCTTGTAAAAATATTCTTTTGAGGCGTTTAGCCGCCGAGCAAGTGTTAGCTCATTTGCAACTTTATTTACTGTCTGCCTACGGGCTGTAGCATGATTGACAAATCCTAGGGTTGATCATGTATGACTTAAACTCTTGCTAGTCTTCGTATTTTGTATGACTAGCTTCATGATCATCTGAATATGTAATGTATGGGACGCCTTACTTTGTATGTCTGATGATCTACCATCTTGTTATATCTACTTGTTGCTTGAGATTGAGACACTAGGCTTGTTATTGACCTTAAGAGACTGATGGCTTGTAGTAAACCCTCATGCATCTAGACAGCCGTGACCGTATTGCGATGTGAGATTCACTTCAATGTATGTAGCTGGCTGTGTCTGTCCCCCACTCTCCAGTATTCTGGTTCTGGGGCGTGACACAAGTCCTAGCCCAAACAAGTCTAACAAGTCTTACTAGGCCTAACCAAGCATAGGCTAGCACTCACACAATCACAAGACAATGTGAACCACAACAATGCATAATATAAAATAGATAATATATATAAATACATACCTTCATACATACATGCATATCTACATTACATACATATTTATATATATAGGCATATGTTACATCATGTATATTTACATAGTTACATAGATATATACATTCATGCATTTATACATTCATTCATATCCCATATGCATGCATATTTCAGTTCAGGCATTATATCCATTCACATATCATTAAGTTGCATACATATACTTATTTTTATTATATACATGTCATTCATGCATTTTACATACTTACATGCATCTATATATTATATACATTGTATACAACATGTAAAAATAGAAGAGGAAAAAATGGAGAAAAACTGAAAAGGAAAGGGAAGGGAAGGAAAATGCAAGAAAAAGGGAAAACATTGGACATGTACATGCTTGCATCATATATTCTATATTACCATACATGCTATCATTGTATATTGTATTATATTATTTATATATTATGCATTCATATCTATCATTACATGTATACCTTGCATTCATATCTAGCATTTATTATATACTTTCATACATACATTGTATATCATTCTTTCATTCATCCATTTATGCATTGCTTATATACATTATATTAATTGCATTCCTACATGCTTGCATCATATATTCTACATTACCATACATGCTAGCATTGTATATTGTATTATATTATTTATATATTATGCATTCATATTTATCATTACATGTATGCCTTGCATTCATATCTAGCATTCATTATATACTTTCATGCATACATTGTATATCATTCTTTCATTCATGTATTATGCATTGCTTACATACATTATATTAATTGTATTCCTACATGCTTGCATTCAACCATATATATACATTAATGTAAAGAGGATATATATGTCATATATATATCATTTCATTCATCTAACATATCATGTATTACATACTCTATATTTATTTAATATCCATACTACATAGGCTCATAGGTTACACAAAATGCATATATCGTATATTTCCTCTTCTACTTAAAACCAATACTGTACCAATTGGGCCTCTACTAAATTCTAGGATTAAACTATGTTGTAGCCCTTCGTGTTAGCTTTTCGAAACTTTAAACGGATCACATTTTCGTGTCTGGAAGCTCCCAAAATCGCAAAAATACCGAAACACGTTTGTCTTTCGTATAACTGACGCTCAAATAATTCTACAGAAAGTTACAGAAAGAATTTGGCTTATTAAAATATATATATTTGGAAAGCTAACTTCGATACGGTTCTTTTAAAAAAATGGAAGATAATAGCTAAAAGTTATGACATTTCTAAGTTGCTTTGGTTAATAAAAACGTGGATGAATATTATGACGAATTTGAGTTGTTTTGGACAAAAGAACACATATAGGCCAAAATACTTGGATACAAACATAGGTATCCAAATGAAACTCATTCTAACCATCCTAACTGTGATCAATCCACTCTCTAACCATTCTAAAACTGAATTTAAATATCTATTTAAACTATTATCATACATACATACACATGGGGTGTCCTAATTTGGGATCTATCAAATAGGACACAATACACATATCTAAAATCCTCAAGAGAGGTCCAAATGGTCTCAAATTTGAATCTAAATGGGACACATGCATAAGGATGGATCCTACGGATTCAAAACTAATTTATATGCAAAGGAAATCGATTTAGAGGATGGGTTTTACCTATTGGGAGTGGAATCCCAGTGAAATCCTTTAGGACACGGCTCCGATACGAAGATCCCTCAAAGTGGACAATCCTTCTTGCACTCCTCTTCCAATCCTTGGTAGCACCCTTCCCTTGGAGAATGGAAATAATTGAGAAAAGTTTTGGTGAAGGAATGATTTGATTTGGAGATCAAATCAATGGGAAGGCTCTCTAAAATTGGGGAAGAACAAAAGGAAAATAAAAGAGGCAAGATTGTAATGAATAAAATGAATCATTCTCCCCTAAAGGTGGCTGCCATAAAGAGTCCATTCGGGCTAATGGAAAATGTCCTAATTGTCCCTCTCTAGTCTCATATGGTTAAGTCTAGACTAGGTTCAAGTTTGGGGTCAAAATGATCTAGTTTAGAGTCTCTAACTTAACCATTCTAACATGATAAAATTAGTTTAATTAACTAACTTAAATGTTGGGTCTTGTGAGCCATACTTAACTTAATATTGGTTTCCATCTAGAGTTTAAGCTACCCGGGTCACAATACAAGTCGGAACGAGACGAAACTCAAATCCGACTAAACAAATCCAATAAAAATAATATTAAAAATATAAAAAATTTCCAAAATATTAAAATATAAAAAATGACCAAAATCATAATAATCAATTTAGATATTATTAAAATAATCTAAAATTTACCAATTAATCAAAATCCTAAATAATTCAAAAGTCACAAAATGACCAAAATACCTTTAGCCTAAAAAGTTGTAAATAGTCATTCTAATCACATGGTTAGGTTCCCATGGTCATGGTTAGTCTCTAGGCTCAATAGTTCTAGAGTTCACTAGCTAACACATCAAAATTATAATTCACCAATTTTAAATAGTATTAAATTAATTAAAAATTCCCATAAATCATAAATCCTATTAGTAAATAATAAACTTTTACAAAAGTTTAAAATTATCCTCATTTTAGAAAAGTGGGTGTTACAAGTCTACCCTCCTTAGAAAATTTTGTCCTCGAAATTAAGATGGTCGTACTTCTTCTAGAGTCTCGTCCCCAACAATCAAAGTCTCAGAACTTACCTAAATCATACAATTTAAAAGAATGGCATACAGGGTCATAGCATATGGTAATAGTGAAAGTCTCATCTGGGTATACTAGTCATGCTAAACCAAAACAGTCATAGGGTATCAACACATACAAGCAATCAGGGGTGTTAAACTGGAAAGATACAGAAATAACAAATCATCAAAACTGTAAGGTAGTCTACCATCCTATATAAAACTGGTACATATCAGAAAATAAAATAAGATAACTACCAATTATCTATAAAGGGGTACTGTTCAAAAAAAAAATCAAAATCAAAAGTTAAAGAATGAAAGTCAATTGCATTAAAATCCAATCACAATATATATATATATATATATATATATATATATATATATATATATATATATATATATATATATATATATAGCGTTAGAGAGGAAAAAGCTAGCATTATGTAAAGGTTATGTGGTTAGTGTGTGTATGGGTGTATGTGGACATGTTCATAGGGTTAGATAATAGACGTGTGTGTGTGTGTGAAATATACATAAAAGTGTATAGGAGAATTTGGGTTTCAAAACAATAGCTATCAAGTTACACTACTCATGGCATATTGGTTAAACAATCTACAATGCATAACCTATTTACTCATAACATGCATGGCTAACCATATATATACATATATATATATATATATTATATATATATATATATATATATATATATATATATATATATATATATAGAGGTAGAGATTTAGTTAGGTATCTATATACATTATAACATGTATACATAAACTATATATATATATATATATATATATATATATATATATATATATATATATATATATATATAGTTTATGTATACATGTTATAATGTATATATATATATATATATATACATTATATATATATATATATATATATATATATATATATGAACATAACATAGAGATGAAGGGTTAGGTTTACATGGCAGTTATGAACATTAGTGTACATTAGTGTAGAGTGTCAAGAGTATAGGGGCTATAACTTAAATGAAGGGTTCAATCATTCAGTTCAGTTTAACATTACATATTAAATCTGAAATTGAACTAAACATTTAAAATCAATGTGAAAAATGTTAACATGTATTCAGTTTTAGAATTTTGAAGAAATTCGAACATGAAACAAATCCAATGTTTATCACAACCTAACATGTAAAAATATGAAACCTAACATTATATCCCTACATACAACAATGTATATACCTCAAAATATTACATTTAAAAACAGCAATTTGAACTAATATTTAAAATCCAGTATTAAGGGTTAATATGCACACAGTCTCAGATTTGACAAGTTCAAACACAAAACTCAACCAATTTCTTTAAGAATTGAAACCTTGTGTATAAGATACATGTGCAGTGATTAAACAAAACTAATAACATAAAATTTATATTTAAATTATGAATTTAAACTAGAAAAGCAGAGAACCAGTCTCTGATACTATACTGTATCAGAATATTGGGGTTTTAAGAATTTAAACATCAACAACATATTAATATGTATTTAGATGGGTTGATAATCAAAGTGTAGCATGCATACGTGTCAGACAAAGTGTTTGTGTGTAAAACCCCTAAATTTCTACTATATTTTTTTTATATATATTAAATTTTGTACTGATTTAAAATTTTGTATTGTACGTCGCATAGTTGTGTTGTACGTCGTGCACGAAATTTTATTTTCGTAGTTGCTCGACGAGTGCGAATATGTGCGAGCGTACATATTTTGAGAAAAATATTTTTTATTTTATAGTTTCAAAATAATATATGTAATATTTAATTTAGCTATCAAAATTTCTAAAATTTATGATTTTATTTATGAAAGGCCTTTTATTTGGAATAATAATATTATTCATGCATACATATATTTCATAAATATTTGCTAGTTTAATTTAAATAAAAATATAATTTTTGAGATTTATTATTCAAAAAGATATTTAAAAATATTTATTATTTTCGAAATTATTATTATTGGTATTTTGAAAAATATATTTGGAAGTTATGGTGGCCATTTAAATCTTGATTTAATTTTTAGATTTATTTAAATAGTTAAATATTCAAATTTATTTATCCTATTTGATTTTGAGCTAAAAATTTAAATAGATTTAAATTGGATTTAATTGATTTGATTTTAAACTAAGAGAATTTTATTTGATTTAAATTAGATTTGGATTTGGATTTGGATTTGGATTTGATTGCTTTTAAATTAAATTAGGAAATATCTAAATTGGGTTTAAAGGAATCCTAATTCTTATCTAATTGGGACTTCCCATCCTATAAATAGCAGGTACTCCTCCATATTATTTTCACCACAAATCATCTTTCAAACCATCCTTGTCAAATTTCTCTCTTTTTTTGTCATAAATTCAGCCTCAATTTTCAAAGGTTGTAGCAACTTTGAATGACCATAACTCCCAACACCGGACTCCGTTTGACCTCCATTTTTTTTGTTGGAATCGTATTGAGGTATATTTTCTGAATATAAATTTTATTTTCATAAATTCGAACTTAATTTTCTAGAAAATTTGTGGAGTGTCAGTGGTCCGAAATCTGAGACGTTTTAGTATTTTTGAGATTCTGGGAGAACCAGAAATCAAAATTACGATCCGTTTGAAGTTTCGGAATACTGACAGAAAAACACATCATATATTTTTCCCATAAATTTTCCAGAATATTTTATTTTTGGTTTTATTTTAGAAGTTTATCACATCGTCGAGTTATCTTATGTAGCCCTGTGACTATTCTGTACCCAACGGAATTGTCGGTTTCACCAGCAAGGACCTCAAGCAAGACACCTTGCCATTTGCTGTTTAAATTATTTTAGCTCATATTTCATGCATGTTCATTATTTTCTTTATGCAAAATAAACTGTGATACATGGCATAACCTGTTAGAACTTACTGTTCATTGATATTCTGCTATGTATTATTTTTTTTACACATTAAACCTAAATTTAAGGGACCACCTGTGTTTTCATGGCCTTGACAAGTTGTACCACGAAGTTGTGTATCGTATGTAGAACACGAAAGTGCGTGATTGGCTGGCCACCAATACGTACAAGGCGTACGATAGGAATAACTGCTAATAGAGGATTGCATGTTAGTTTGACTTAGCGGTTATAGAGTTAGCATTGGGCGGGAAGAACATGATTGGAAGTTGACTACCATCCTATCTATCGTAGACTCGCTCGCTACTGAGGAACGATAGGTAGACTATATGCTATAGACTCGCTCGATACTGAGGAATAGTATATGGTGTTGTGACTCGCTACTGAGGTACTGTAATGCATTAGTATTTTCCTGACTTGACCCGGTAGTCATGCGACCATAAATTGTTCTTAAACTGCATTCACTTAGAACGGTTAGGCTACCCTTATCCGTTAGGTATGAGTACCTTTGGTTTGGGTACTTGTATCTGACCGTGGCTTGGAACAATAACTTGTCGCGGATTAGTTCGTCACATCTTGTCCTTGTTTGGTTGTAGGTGTGACTTACTACTTCGATGAGAAGGTATTGAACCTTGTTGGGGTCCGGATACCATATTGGATTTATAGCATGGGAAGATACGTTACCGTGAATTAGTTTATCATCTCCTGTCCTTGTTTGGTTGGGGGATGGTATGCTCGTTCAGTAGGTGCGTGTTGGAACATGTTATAATTCAATTGACTTATTATTTGAGCAATATTTATTCAGTTTATATGGCATGATATTATGTGTCTTGTTACGTCCCTCTGAGGACCTGGTTATCTCTCCAGGTGTGTATTATCGTCTTTCGCAGGTGCTCTATCCGTGGCCATGATTGTCACTACTTCTTCGAGGATGATTGCACTTAGATCGTCTTCGCTTCTTTCGCCAAATTATTTATTCTATCATGTACTTTTCCTTTACTTGTTGGTAGTGAATTTGTCTCCGCCCAACTATATTTTCAATGACAATTCATTATCATTATATAACATCTTTTATTCTTATATTTCATGGATGAGATTAGATTACTCTTGGTTTACTGTATTTTACAGCTTATGTATTCATACGAGGTTTCCATATATTGGAGTATACTTCGTATGTATACAGCTGGCATGTCTATGTACCTAGTCCTACGTATTTTGGGACTGGGGCGTTACATATTTTTGTGGTGGCCCATGCAGGTCGAGTTGTCACTTCGGTTACGTTACTGTACCGATGTAAACCTGCAACATAGGATTAGAATTATAGGAATCTCATCCATACAGCTTGACCTCTTCCCTTGGCTTCAAATTTCGAACTCTCGTTCGACTTCCTTGAATTGTTTCTTGCTTGAATCCATTCTACCCGTTGATTCTTATTTTCGTGCTTAGTGTCAACTAGGAAGATGACTACACTAGTATATGCTCATAGGTCAAACACATGGCTAGAATGGTTATATTGGCAATTGGAATACATTCAAGACTCTAATTGAGTTAAAAAGGTTTTTTTTTTGTGATTTAATGATTAGTAATTGGTAAAGTAGGATATTACCATGGAAGGTTTTTATCTTGAGATTTCTAAATAGTAAACACCATAGGATTGATATTGCAGGAAGGAGAAAAAAAGGGGGGGGGCTAGAATCTTTATACCCTTGATTTAAGAAATTGATTGGCTTTTTGAGATTTGATATTTATGATTTATTGGGTTATAGTCATACATCTTTGCGCAGGTATAAAATTGATTTGCTTTTCGAGTTGTGATATTTATGAGTTTTGGGTGATAAAAATACATCTTTGAACAAATATAAAATTTATTTGATTTTCGAGTTTTGATGTTTATGATTTATTGGAGTATGGTTATACACCTTTGAACGGTTATTAATTTGGTTTGAAAATGATCTTAGCTTTTAAAAATGGTCGTAGGAATTATTTAAATTTGAGTTATACAACTTGCAATTTTCGTGTTTAGTAAATTTTAAATTTTTAAGTGGAAGTAATGATGGTGAACTTTGGTTTAAATATATAAAAGTTATGAAAATGATTTTTGAGAATTTTTCTTTATTTTAAATTGTGTCCTATGATTGAGGATTTACAAATCTATTTAGATTTTTGGTAAAAAAAAGATGTTGACTGATGAGATTATTTGAAAATTTAGTTTAATGCGGGATTGCTAATATTAAATTTTGGGAGAATTTCGAAGGATGTGATGGAAAGTTATTTTGGTTGGTTAAAGGAAGTTACATTTAAAAGTTGTATTTTGTTGGAATATTACTTAGCATGAATAGAAGTTAAAATTCATGAGAGCATTGAGCAAAATTTTTGAGATTGCTTTTAATAGGCTAAGAGTTTTATTATGAGTTATTGGAAAATTTTAGAGTGTTAAATTTTGATTGATTGTGGAATTTTTATGGATTCGTAAATTATGAACTCTTGAGTTAAATAGTTGAATTTAAACATTAATTTTGGAAAAGGTTAGTGGTAACGCGATAAAGTTTGCTTTGAGATTTATAAAAGTGATTTAAAAAAAAATTATGATAAATTTGAACGGCTTGGAGTGAATACAAATTTTGATGGTATATTTTTGAAAGTTTATTTTTGAAACGTTTGGAGGATACTTGAGCTAAAATTTTAATGGTAGGCCATCAAGATAGCTCTAATAAGATAGATGTACTCCACACTAATTGCCATATCACTCATGACCATGATAGTAGAATGTACACAAGTGTGTTGGTCATCTACCTAGCTATGTGACTGTATTTTCACCTTGACTTACTCGACCTTCCTTCAATTCTAGATCTTTTAATTGCAACCTTCTAACCCATTTGCAATTTGAATAATGAGTTAATGGTTCCTTAATTGTATTCATCTAGGAGACTATCTTCTCTCCGGAATTGAGTTTCTAAATTATTTTTAATGGATTCTTTAATTAATTTTATTTCACGCTTTAACTTGATCTTCTTTATTTTGTGCATTAATTATCACCTCGTGAACTCCCACTTTCTATTTTTGATCTTCTGGCGTCCCCTACCGTGACTTGTATATTTGGAGTACAACACTACACTTTTCCTTCCAACAAATTTTATGTAAGACCTAGATAAGTCCACCTTCATGTAGATGTATCATGTCCCACTAAAATACGCCTCCTTGTACACTATTTTCATGATAGGACCTTCTGGTCAAAATGGCCAAACTATAACCTCTACCATGACACCAAAATACTTTCCGACTTCAATTAAGAGATCCAACCTTGACTCAATCCCTTAACCCGATAGGTGAATTTTGTTCTACTTAATTCCTTAAATGCTTAAATTTGTGCTTTATCTTGATTGCTTGACTCATTGTCCCATCACACTACTGGTTTAACTCTTGTAAGTTGGGTAGAATACCTCACGGCCCAACAAAGCCTTTGTCCTTGTGACCTATGTGGATAAATTTGCTTAGCCTATAAGTTCAGAGGACTCTAACTTAGCTAGTCAACCAAGACAACTGTATAGGCCCAAACTTCGGGCGAGCCTTGATCTTAAAAGATCTGGGACTATTTAAAATTTCCTTCATCAGTACCTCCCTTGCTCATATTTTGACTATCTCGCGCTACTAACGTAGCTTCAATTTTGCAAGCTTATTTCGTTATCAAGCTTGATCATGACATATTTTATTGGGTGCACCCACTAACATATTGTCTAATCAGAACCGGTGCATGATGGTCTGATCAACCTATTGTACTTTGGTTCGCTTATCACATATCCTACGTGGATGGGGACATAGCTAAACTTGTCCTCTAGAGTCCCATCCGCGACTGCCTTGACAACTCCTTTTGAATTATTCGGTCGCCTTTGAACCACGTATTCGTATTCGATAATGCCTCCTTCGAACTCTATATTGCGTTCGCCTTCACCTATTTTAGAAGGACGAAAGCGTCGTACTAAAACTCCTCTAACTGTCCTATCACCATGACCATTACCACCTAATGTAACCATATATTTGTCTTGAACTACTCGACCTTTCCCCGACACTAAATTTACAATCTTGACTTTCTAATCACTTGAATTTAAGAGTTATTACAATCGTCTCTTAATCATACCCTCAACCTAGACTACGACCATATAAACTTCCTTAAACCCTCTTATCTACCGTTGTGCCTTCTCACCCCCCCAAATTCTTAATTTCGAGGACAAAATTCTTTTAAGTTGGGTAGGATGTAAAATCCCTAAATTTCTACTATATTTTTTATATATAAAATTTGGTACTGATTTAAAATTTTTGTATTGTACGTCGCATAGTCGTGTTGTACGTCGTGCACGAAATTTTATTTTTCGTAGTTGCTCGACGAGTGTGAATATGTGCGAGCGTGCATATTTTGAGAAATATTTTTTTTTTTTATAGTTTCAAAATAATATATGTAATATTTAATTTAGCTATCAAAATTTCCAAAATTTATGATTTTATTTATGAAAGGCCTTTTATTTGGAATAAATAATAATTCATGCATACATATATTTCATAAATATTGCTAGTTTAATTTAAATAAAAATATAATTTTTAAGATTTATTATTCAAAAAGATATTTAAAATATTTATTATTTTCGAAACTATTATTATTGGTATTTTGAAAAATATATTTGGAAGTTATGGTGGCCATTTAAATCTTGATTTAATTTTTAGATTTATTTAAATAGTTAAATATTCAAAATTTATTTATCCTATTTGATTTTGAGCTAAAAATTTAAATAGATTTAAATTGGATTTAACTGATTTGATTTTAAACTAAGAGAATTTGATTTGATTTAAATTAGATTTGGATTTGGATTTGGATTTGGATTGATGCTTTTAAATTAAATTAGGAAATATCTAAATTGGGTTTAAAGGAATCCTAATTCTTATATAATTGGGAATTCCCACATCCTATAAATAGGCAGGTACTCCTCCATATTATTTTCACCACAAATCATCTTTCAAACCATCCTTGTCAAAATTTCTCTCTTTTTTCGTCATAAATTCAGCCTCAATTTTCAAAGGTTGTAGCAACTTTGAATGACCATAACTCCCAACACCGACTCCGTTTGACCTCCAGTTTTTGTTGTTGGAATCGTATTGAGGTATATTTTCTGAATAAATTTTATTTTCATAAATTCGGAACTTAATTTTCTGGAAAATTTGTGGAGTGTCAGTGGTCCGAAATCTGACACGTTTTAGTATTTTTGAGATTCTGGGAGAACCAGGATTCAAACACGATCCGTTTGAAGTTTCGGAATACTAAAGAAAAGCACACATCATATATTTTTTCCATAAATTTTCCAGAATATTTTATTTTTGGTTTTTATTTTAGAAGTTTATCACATCGTCTGAGTTATCTTATGTAGCCCTGTGACTATTCTGTACCCAACGGAATTGTCGGTTTCACCAGCAAGGACCTCAGGCAAGACACCTTGCCATTTGCTGTTTAAATTATTTTAGCTTATATTTTATGCATGTTTATTATTTTCTTTATGCAAATAAACTGTGATACATGGCATAACCTGTTAGAACTTTGTTCATGATATTCTGCTATGTATTATTTTTTTTACACATTAAACCTAGATTTAAGGGACCACCTTTGTGTGTTGCATTCATGGCCTTGACACGTTGTACCACGAAGTTGTGTGTCGTAGAATACGGAAGTGCGTGATTGGCTGGCCACCAATACGTACAAGCCGTGCGATAGGAATAACCGCTAATAGAGGATTGCATGTTAGTTTGACTTAGCGGTTTATAGAGTTAGCATTGGGCGGGAAGAATAATTGGAAGTTGCTACCATCCTATCTATCGTAGACTCGCTCGCTACTGAGGAACGATAGGTAGACTATATGCTATAGACTCGCTCGATACTGAGGAATAGTATATGGTGTTGTGACTCGCTACTGAGGTACTGTAATGCATTGGTATTTTCCTGACTTGACCCGGTAGTCATGCGACCATAAATTGTTCTTAAACTACATTCACTTAGAACGGTTAGGCTACCCTTATCCGTTAGGTATGAGTACCTTTGGTTTGGGTACTTGTATCTGACCGTGGCTTGGAACAATAACTTGTCGCGGATTAGTTCGTCACATCTTGTCCTTGTTTGGTTGTAGGTGTGACTTACTACTTCGATGAGAAGGTATTGAACCTTGTTGGGGTCCGGATACCATATTGGATTCATAGCATGGGAAGATACGTTACCATGAATTAGTTTACCATCTCCTGTCCTTGTTTGGTTGGGGGGATGGTACGCTCGTTCAGTAGGTGCGTGTTGGAACATGTTATAATTCAATTGACTTATTTATTTGAGCAATATTTATTCAGTTTATATGGCATGATATTATGTGTCTTGTTACGTCCCTCTAAGGACCTGGTTATCTCTCCAGGTGTGTATTATCGTCTTTCGCAGGTGCTCTATCCGTGGCCATGATTGTCACTACTTCTTCGAGGATGATTGCACTTAGATCGTCTTTGCTTCTCTCGCCAAAATCATTATTCTATTATGTACTTTTCCTTTACTTGTCGGTAGTGGATTTGTCTCCGCCCAACTATATGTATCAATAACAATTCATTATCATTATATAACATCTTTTATTCTTATATTTCGTGGATGAGATTAGATTACTCTTGGTTTACTGTATTTTACAGCTTATGTATTATACGGGGTTTCCATATATTGGAGTATACTTCGTATGTATACAGCTGGCATGTCTATGTACCTAGTCTACGTATTTTGGGACTGGGGCGTTACACTGGTCTGCTGTATCCTCGACTGTTCTGACGAAAGCTCGCCCTCCTGGTTTCCCCTGGTCTGCTGATGATGCTGCATGAACCGTTGCTGCTGAGAGAAATTGGGAATAACGAGAAAAAGTCTCTATACAGACAGAGGTACACCTCTAATGTAGCAAAAACGCCAACCTGAGTCGGCACAACAGGAGCTGCGGTCTCGAGGCCCTGTTAAACAAGACGAGAGGTGGCCAGCCTCTCGATAATATTCCCCGGACCGGAGCGATGAGATCGTGTCTCCGTAACCATCATGAAGACAGATCAAAACAAGAAGCAATTTCTGAGAATGAAGCAAAAATTCAACAGGGACAGTTTATATTCAAGGGAAGTCAATAAGCAACAATTTTAATAAAGGAATATGATTAAGTATTTTCCTAGTGTGATTGAGTACCCTCAAAAATATCCTAATCCTAATGCAGGCTGTAGTGATACTCTGGTTCGAATACCACTACACTTCTAGTCTCGACCTGCATGGGCCCACTAAAATGTGTCACGACCCGCACCCTAAAGTAAGGGCACTAGAAGTGGGAACGTCCAGCCTACGCCGCAGTGTCGGCGGTAGAACGTTGTCCTAGGTCACAACACCTAACAATATAATGCTAAGCAGTTTATACTCCCCGAATGGGGGTGACATGGCAGAAAGAATGTAACTCAATCACAACTAAGGAAGAAGAAGCACGATATGATATAGAACTAAAATGAAATACAGATGATCAGAAAAGTCTAAGTGTCTAAGATAACATCTCAGCAAACATCCAGAAATACAAGTCTCAACTACTGAATATGAAAGAATATATACAATCCAGATCTCAAGAACAAAAATAAAGCCTAACTAAGCTAGTCCCAAGACAACATAAGTAAGATAAAGCCTAACTAAACTAGTCTAGGCAGTAGGGTAATATCATCAGCTAGAGCTGGGTCCTCCTGAGAGTCCAGCTCACAAGTGTCGTCTAGGGCTGTCCCATAGAAAGTATCCACACAGGCCTCCTCCTCGTCCACTGTAATATTTTCAACAGGTCCAGTCAGGACAGGAGCGAGCACAATACGTCTCAACAGTTCATAGCAGGTTAAAAAATATCATGCAATAAAGTAAGATATAGGAACTGAAAGAAATACAGTATGTAAAGAGAGAGAGAGAGAACTGTAATAGAAATATCTACTATAAGTAGAGAGCTAACAGTGGCTAGTGAGTCAGAGTATAATATAAACATGTGAATGGCATAGGAGATTCTGATACTACACTATGGAAAAGATTCTGATGCTACACTACTTGGATATTATTCACATGTCTACTTCTACTCCCCCGTACCCCCAATCAATACACAAGGATCCAGCCAGGTTATGTTATGATTCCATGCAATGCCCACAAGGGTTGATACATGGTAGGCCCAAAAATGGGTGATTCTGGGAATGCCCATAATGGGTGATTCAAGAAGACTCTGTGATCATGAGAGTACATGTCACAAGTGATCAATAACCATGAAGCATAGCGATACACAATGTAAGTGAAACACAGAACATAGTATCCGATGCTCCCTGAGGGGATAACATCTTAAGAAGGGATCCATATAGTACTAATCTGTGTGACCAACGTGACAGTATCAATAAAGTAATTTAAAGCAGGAGAATAATTCTAAACAGGATATGAAATGATCAGAGAATGTACTCGCCTGTATCCTGAGTATCTGAAGAATATCTACTGTCCGAGGAGTGGTGTTTGTCTCCTATTGAATAGTACAAGTCACCATAAGTCTAAAATGATATAACAGACTGCTATAATGCATCTACATGAAGTTGGGGTCAAACTGGACTAAAGTCAACTCTTGGTCAACTCTAGTCAACTAGACTAGTCAAACTAGGTCAACTAGGTCAAGTCTTAGCCCAAACAAGTCTTACTAGGCCTAACCAAGCCTAGGCTAGCACTCACACAATCATAAGACAATGTGAACCACAACAATGCATAATATAAATAGATAATATATATAAATACATACCTTCATACATACATGCATATCCACATTACATACATATTTATATAATAGGCATATGTTACATCATGCATATTTACTAGTTATATAGATATATACATTCATGCATTTATACATTCATTCATATCCATACATGCATATTTCAGTTCAGGCATTATATCTTCACATATCATTAAGTTGCATACATATACTTATTTTTATTACATACATGTCATTCATGCATATTACATACTTACATGCATCTATACATTATATACATTGTATACAACATTTAAAAATAGAATAGAAAAAAGGGGGAAAACTGAAAAGGAAAGGGAAGAAAAGGAAAATGTAAGAAAAAGGAAAAAATTGGACATATACATGCTTGCATCATATATTCTACATTACCATACATGCTATCATTGTATATTGTATTATTTATTTATATATTATGCATTCATATCTATCATTACATGTATACCTTGCATTAATATCTAGCATTCATTATATACTTTCATACATACATTGTATATCATTCTATCATTCATGCATTTATGCATTGCTTACATACATTATATTAATTGCATTCCTACATGCTTGCATCATATATTCTACATTACCATACATGCTATCATTGTATATTGCATTATATTTATATATATGCATTTATCTATCATTACATGTATACCTTGCATTCATATTTAGCATTCATTATATACTTTCATGCATACATTGTATATCATTCTTTCATTCATGCATTTATGTATTGCTTACATACATTATATTAATTGCATTCCTACATGCTTGCATTCAACCATATATATACATTAATGTAAAGAAGATTTATATATCATATATATATCATTTATTCTCTAACATATCATGTATTACATACTCTATATCATTTAATATCCATACTACATAGGCTCATAGGTTACACAAAAACATATATCGTATATTTACTCTTCTACTTAAAACCAATACTGTACCAATTGGGCATCTACTAAATTCTAGGATTAAACTACGTTGTAGCCCTTCGTGTTAGCTTTCCGAAACTTTAAATGGATCGCATTTTCGTGCCCGAAGCTCCCGAATCGCAAAAATACCGAAACACGTTCGTTTTTCATACAGCTGATACTCAAATAATTCTACAAAAGTTACATAAAGAATTTGGCTTATTAAAATATATATTTGGAAATTTAACTTCGATACGGTTCTTTTAAAAAATATGAAAGGTAAATCTGAGTTCTAAGTTAAAAGTTATGACATTTCAAAGTTGTTTTGGTTAATAAAAACGTGGATGAATATTATGACGAATTTGAGTTGTTTTGGACAAAAGAACACATATAGGCCAAAATACTTGGATACAAACATAGGTATCCAAATGAAACTCATTCTAACCATCCTAACTAAGATCAATCCACTCTATAACCATTCTAAACTAAATTTAAATATCTATTTAAACTATATATCATACATACACATGGGATGTCCTAATTTGGGATCTATCAAGTTGGACACAAGACACATATCTAAAATCCTCAAGAGAGCTCCAAATGGCCTCAAATTTGAATCTAAATGGGACACATGCATGAGGATGGATCCTACGGATTCAAAACTAATTTATATACAAAGGAAATCGATTTAGAGGATAGGTTTTACCTATTGGGAGTGGAATCCCAATGAAATTCTTTAGGACACGGCTCCGATACGAAGATCCCTCAAAGTGGACACTCCTCCTTGCACTCCTCTTTCAATCCTTGGTACACCCTTCCTTTGGAGAATGGAAATGATTGAGGGAAGGTTTGGTGAAGGAATGATTTGATTTGGAGATCAAATCAATGGAAAAGGCTCTCTAAAATTGGATAAAAACAAAAGAAAAATAAAAGAGGCAATATTGTAATGAATGAAATAAATCATTCTCCCCTAAAGGTGGCTGCCATAAAGAGTCTATTAGGGCTAATGAGAAATGTCCTAATTGCCCCTCTCTAGTCTCATATGGTTAAGTCTAGACTAGGTTCAAGTTTGGGATCAAAATGATCTAGTTTTGAGTCTCTAACCTAACCATTCTAACATGATAAAAATTAGTTTAATTAACTAACTTAAATGTTGGGTCTTGTGAGCCATGCTTAACTTAATATTGTGTCCCATCTAGAGTTTAAGCTACCCGGGTCACAATACAAGTCGGAACGAGACGAAACTCAAACCCGACTAAACAAATCCAATAAAAACAATATTAAAAATATAAAAATTTCTAAAATATTAAAATATAAAAAATGACCAAAATCATAATAATCAATTTAAATATTATTAAAATAATCTAAAATTTACCAATTAATCAAAATCCTAAATAATTTAAAAGTCACAAAATGACCAAAATACCCTTAGCCTAAAAAGTTATAAATAGTCATTCTAATCACATGGTTAGGTCTCCATGGTCATGGTTAGTCTCTAGGCTCAACAGTTCTAGAGTTCACTAGCTAACACATCAAAATTATAATTCACTAATTTTAAATAGTATTAAATTAATTAAAAATTCCCATAAATTAAATCCTATTATTAAATAATAAACTTTTACAAAAGTTCAAAATTATCCTCATTTTAGAAAAGTGGGTGATACAGTTGTGAAGGTGAGAGAGTTAGGAGGATCATGCCATCCTATTTGACTTGAGGCTAGTGTGGTTTGTTGAGTGATTTGTGTTTTGGTTGAGTGGTAGTGTGTTTGTATATAAATGTGTGGGTGTATTAGAAGAGAGGGGGGTAGATTTGGTACATTTTTTGTGTGTGTGTTAGTATTGGAGTGGAGAGGAATTTAGATGTTGTATGTATGGATATGTTTATGTTATTGGTTATGTTAGAATCCATGTAGAGGTTAGAGGTATCTTAGAAGTTAGATAGTGATATCTTATATAAGTTAGATAGTTAGTTGTGTTAGTCTATGTTATTGTTAGTTAGAGATGACATATGTTAGTTGGTTAGAGTTAGAGATGGATATATATGCATATATGTTATGGTTAGATATTAGTTAGTGGTTGTTAGTTGTGTTAGGTTTCTAAGTTAGAATAGATGGTTAGAAGTTATATGTTAGAATGTTGTTAGTTGAGGTATTGGTTAGATTTGATATGTTAGATACCTATGATATGTTAATATTAACTAGTGTCTAGATGTTAAAAACCTATAGATAGTTAGTATCCTATCTTAGTATCTTAGGATACTAAGAGTGGGGTCTTAGAATAGTGGGTATCGTAGGATACTCAAGTTAGTATCTCAAGGTAAATGAGATTTACCTTTACCTTCAAGGTAAATAGTTTACCTTATAACCAAGGCAAGGTATCAAGATACCAAGATATGGTATCGAGATACGAGGGTAGAGTGTTAGAACACCTTAGTAGGGTACTAAAGGATAAGTAGGGTGAGGGTAATATAGGCAAGGATATGGGTTAGAGGCTTAGGTAACGAGTTTACCTTGGTAGGATAATAGGATAAGTTAAGGTAATACCTATAACTAAGATATGAGTTTAACATGTTAAAGATATGGTTAGAATTATAGCTTGGTTGATAATGATTAGGAATAGGGTAAATGACTTAGGTTGACCACTTTGACCATAGTTGACCGTTTGACTAAAAGTCAACCAAAAGTCAACTTTAGCCTAAAATTGACCAAACTTGACCAGAGTTGACTAGTTGACCAAAAGTCAACTGTGAGTCAACCATTGACCTAGTTGAACTAGAGTGGACTATGAGTTGACTAGGGTTGACCAGAGTTGACCATTCGACCAAAGTCAACTGCAAGTCAACCTTTGACTTAAATCGACCTAGTTTGACTTCGTTTGACTTTCCTTGACCTAGTTTGACTTTGTTAGGCGTATGACTTAGATTGACTTTGTATAATCTAGTTTGACCTAGATTGACTTAGAATCATGTAGTTGTATTATAAATTTCCTTTATTACATATTTGAACACATCATAACCTGTATTGCTTTATTTAGGACTT
>JANAVB010024166.1:0-33041 GCA_029216955.1 Iris pallida
TTCAATTCAGCAAGCCTCTGTCCTTTGTTCTCAGCTGCCAAAGTAACTGATTCTATCTTTGAGTTGAATTCAGCTGACTTTGCAGAATGAGCTTCTAAAAGGTTCTGAAGGTTTATCCTTTCTATATCAGCTTCTTGGGCTAGTCGTTCATATTCAGCTTGCACCAGAGAGTCTATATTCTTCTTGAGCTCTTTATATTTCCTTATGGATACTTCCAACTCATCTAATATATGTTCAAGAAGAACGGCTTGGGCTTCGTCTCCTTGGCCTCTTATGGCTTTTATCAGGAAAGAAGTGGGGTCCCTAACCATAATGAAGTTAGCTCCTTCCTTCTCTATCATTTTACGGACAAGATCCCAATGACTCAAAGAAACATCTGGTAAAAGATTGGACAACTTGCTGATTGATGGCTATGGTTCCAGGAGTCGAAGCTACCCCTGTTGAGGATGGAGTATTCGGTTGCTCAAACCTTTGCTGCTGAATGATGGGCTCTTTAAATAAGGGAGCCAAAGTAGAGCTGGTTGCTCCTCCTGCTTGTTCTTCTGCAAAAAGTAAAATTATTATTTTACTAATTTGCCAATAAACAAAAAGATCAAATAAAAAACAGTCTTACCTTGATTTGATCTAACAACAACTGCATCTCCTGCCGGAATAGACTCCCGTTGAACGGAAGTAGCTTCAATTGCGACAGCTTGGCTACTACCTGCTTCAGAACCGCAAGATAAGTGATGGCTACTACTAACAACCACCATCGGGATAGGCACCATGGTGAGGTCCATTGGAGGTGTTGGTAGAGTATCAAGATCTGCAAGAACTACAAATGAAGATATTATATATCAATCTATTTTAAAGAAAGAAGATTGCTAAATCTCGTTTTATACCTTGGGGTTCGGTGGTGGGATTCTCTTTCGGAACGTCTTCACCGGCCGCTTCTTCAGGAGATATTTCTATCTCGACGTCTTCATCAGGATTAACAACCTTTTCTGCGAGCGCCTCCACTTCAATATCCTTTTTAGGATTTGAAGCATCATCGGCGGTATCAAGAGATATGTGTTCTTCGTTGTTCCCTTCAGGATCCTGTATATACTCATCAACAGTTTCCAGATGACGAGCTTTCTTCATCCTCTTCTTCTTCCTCTTGTGCTGCATTCCCACTGTCGGTTGCAGTCTGATCTTCTTGCAAGCTATAACTGCAATCGGCCAAAGCTGCTATCATTTCATGCTCTTCTTCTTCACGAAGAGTCTTAGGAGTAGGAGGAAGCTGAGTTGTTTCCGCGACGGGTGAAAGAGGTCGTGTAATATTTTGCTCATCCTCAATGATGTTTTCTCTGAATGTTTCAACTTCAGTTCTGGGGTCGAGATCTCCCCTCTGTTCAGTTTCTTCAAGGGTTTTACTCCCTGATTCAGAAATAGGTGTAGGAGATGACATTATAAATCCTGCTGCAGCATCTACTGAAGTCAGGAGTTGCTTAGAAGAAGAGGCTTCTAAATTTCTTCTGGTGACCAATTTCTTCTTTCTGTGTAGAGGTCTGTCGGGACTCTCTACATTTATTGGTGCTATTTGCTTCTGTACAGAAGTTGGTGTAGTAGCAACTTCTTGATTTGTCTCGGCTAGCTGCCGAGATTGGGATCTTGTAGTCACTTTATCAGAAGAATGCTCCAAGACCAATTTCTTCTTTGCTGCAGGAGCAGGAGGCTCCTCTCTTCTTCTTTTCTTGGCAGGAGACTTTCCCACTCTTAGAGAGATCCGCATTGCTGCGTTTATCTCTTGTTGGAACATCATTTCTCTTGAAGTTTCTAGGGGTTCATCCGCCGGCTCGTTTGCCTCATCATTGGCAGGGATTGATAAAGCTATCCTCCCTTTCCTCAATCTTATCGCAGAAGCAAAACTATCGGCGAGATTAAAGTTCTCGGCAAAAGTATTTGCAGATGTGTAAAATACCGAGTATGTAAAGAGCATCCGAGGCCCTTGAGGAGTGCTCTTTGGTGGCATCGAGAAGGTAGCCTTTGTGTCACGGGCATTGTAGTAGGCCCAAGCTCGGGCCCCGTCAATCAAGAAACCCTTGCCCTGAAGGCAGGTGATTGCATTCCCTACGTGGAACTGATCATACCCAAATTGTCTAGCAAAACGGCTAGGGAGGTATGGTTCCAAAAAGCATTCTTCTTCAAAGCGGTATACTAAGTGAGATGGTCGAATTGTCTTCAACCATTCAAAGGCCACACGGTTTAAGGGCTGCAGTTTTGAATCTACCATGTTGGGTGGCATCTGGTCATGACCGGCCGGGAGAGGGGCGCAACAGAAGTTCCATCCTCTGTTCAAATTTAAAACAAATCTGCACTCACTCAGAGAGGTGTACTTCCATTTACCCTGAGAATATCTGCGCAAGAAGCTGCCATCTACTGGTCCCATACCAGGGTCCATTAAAGTTGGATAGTGGAGGAGTAACCATCCAAAGAGATAAGTGTACGGCATTTCGAGACGGGGGAATTCTTTCTCTCCCTTTGCCTTCAGCATCGAGTCAACATACAAGCGAAGACTCGCATTCAATCTGCAGGTCATTGCCGATAACAAGTCAACCTTATAACCGAAGACTAGCTTGACGGCAGCAAAAAGTACACCGCGATGAAAACGGTCCACTGCACTAGATCCCGGGACCACGAATCGTCTGAGCCAGTGTGTCAGAAACCCTGCTAACTGGGCTTCTTTGGACATGGGTCTGTAACCCATTCTCAAAAAACTCTCCAAAATGTCACCTTTCTTTAAAGGTGGATATTGATAATCATCCTTCATTTCCTTATCATAATGTTTACTTTCTTCCATCATCTTCATGACTTCCGTGTTAATTAAGGGTTTGAAAAAATGAGGGTAACATTTGTCATTTTCCTTGGTTTTCTTCTCTTCAATATGATTTAAGAACAAATATGGCAACCACTTCGAAGAATAGCAAGTGTTGGCCGTAGCACTCTTATAGTACAAAGAGCAAATTTTGTAATGGCATAGCAGTTCTTCAAACACTGCTACCATTTCTGCATTTTCTTTTCTGAGTTTCTCTAACTCGTCATTTGTGGGAACAAACTCCTCATATGGAGCATCCGCCATGGGCAAGTATGAGATGTACTTCATCTCGTGGAGTGCAAACCCCATCTCTCCACCCGGGGTCATGAAGGTTCCTGTTCTGTAATTGTATCGCTCAGCCAAGGCCAAAAACATTTGAGGGTTAGGAGCAAACCCGTATACAGTGGCATGCACTGCTTGAAACAGGTTAATTTGTTGAAGTTTATCTTGGAAGGTTGTCAGAACCCAATTTGCAATGCAATTCCATCGTTTGTAATCTGGATTCACTAATCCAGTCATTCTGATATCCTGTTCAGGGTATCTTCCTTCTTCCTTCGCAAATTCATTTGCGAATATAGGGGTTCTGACGGGCATCAGCATAGAGGAGTTTTCCGGTGGGATGCAGCTGGGTCTTAAACCTCTCAACATAACACTGTATCTGTCAGAAGAGCTGTAAAACATATCTTTCCCGTTAACCTTCTTTACAAAGATCTTCCCTGCACGAGCATCCTGGAGAAGGGTGATGTTCCAATCCATTTTCCTTGGGTAGCTCGCATGAGCATACCGTGACAAAGGAAGGCATCGAGCAATTTTAGGAATGAAGAATGATCTGTCTTCCCGGTGGACTACCATCTCCTCCATCATTGGCCTAGGCTGGGAGACTTTTTCAAAGGCGTCACCAAACAAGAATAAGGGTTTCTTGTGGATAACAGCATCTGCTGATTCCAGAGGCTGTCCATTCATCAGACACATTAAAGTTTCGTTGTCCTGAGAAATCAATATTGCCTGACGAGAAGTCGGCAGATCGTACTGAGGATAATGGACGTGAGACAAATCTTCTTTATATTCAGATTCAGACAAAGTTCCCACAAAATGTTCATAGTTTGGATCTTCATTGGTTTCAACTGCATCAAAAACAGATGAAGATCAGTACAAGTCAAAAATTCTATTTTTCAGACAAGCAAAACAGAAGAGTACACAATCCTCAGATTGCGCTAACATGGATTGCGCAACATTAGTTTGCGCATCATAATAGGGTGCGCAAACCAATCGATTGCGCTGACATTCAGCGCAAACCAATCGATTGCGCTGACATTCAGCGCAAATCAATCGATTGCGCTGACTTTCTGTCAGCACAATTCGATAGATTGCGCAGGATTACAGTCTTCATAAAAATGAAGACTGACTGTTTATGCAACCAAAAACCCTAAAAAGGGTGGCGCAAGTTGAACTCATCTCTAAAAAGAAATGAGTTTCGAAGATCGAAGGAAGTCAAAACACCCTAAAAAGGGGTTTCGATCGGTTTTACTACCTATCAAAGCAGGGTGCGCAGACTCATGTCGAGATGCTCGCCGAGCAACTCTGTCAGAGGATTCGGCCGGAGCTTTTCCTTCGCAGCGGTGGTGGCGGCAACATTAGATCGTCGGGGCGCCATGGAAGTTGTCGGAGAAAGAAGACAGAAAGGGTTCGGGGATTTTTCCTTCAAAAGCACAAAGGAGACAAAGTAAAAAAAATGAAATGAAGAAGTGGGCTATTTATAGCCTTTGAAATACGAAACGGCTGCCTTGGACTGCGCCTAAGATCGGGGAATACTTCGCTTTGCGCAGACAGCTCATCAACATGCGCAACTTGGTTCAATATT
Source organism: Iris pallida (assembly GCA_029216955.1). Classification (NCBI taxonomy): domain Eukaryota; kingdom Viridiplantae; phylum Streptophyta; class Magnoliopsida; order Asparagales; family Iridaceae; genus Iris; species Iris pallida. The sequence continues at coordinate 4,698 of JANAVB010024166.1, forward strand.
CAAAAATTCAAAGTATTTCGAAATTTTAAATCAAATCAACTTTCGAAAACTTTGAAGGGGGTCTTGTAGGTCCTAAAAAATCAAGTTGTATCAATCAACAAAATCAAGAAATCAAGATATACATCATCTTGTTGAATTGCGCAGACAACAGATTGCGCAGCCATCCGATTGCGCATTCTAATTTGCGCACACAACCGATTGCGCAAGCTGACGTGGCAGAAGTCATCATTACTAAATCAAATCAAATCTTTTCTGACAACTGACAGCGCGGATAACAAGGAGTCTGTTCGTTTCCTGCGCCGCACAGTGCTCGAGGGCGGCTGACAGCTGGCAGCGCAAACCAATCCTGCGCAGTTTGAGTTTGCGCAAACCATGTATGCGCAATTCAACTCTGCGCACTCCATCAAACGTAACTGTTAAGTTACACGTGGCATTCATGCCATCGATTGGTCATTACATGGCAACTGTTTATGCACGATCATGCGCATTTCTATCAAATCATGCCATGTGTCCATGATAGTCGGCCCACGATCCAGTAACTATCTGCGCAAATCAATGTTGCGCAAACCAATGCTGCGCAAATCATCATGCGCAGTCCAAAATAACTGAAAGTTAGTTATTTCCAGAACTCTATAAATAGAGTTTCAAGTCTTCATTCAAGGGCAGAGATCAGAGATCAGATATCAAGATCAGAAATCAGAAATCAGAGAGTCCAGGAGTTCTTGCCAAAGTGCTGCTGCATTCTTCCGAGACTTTTGTCTTCAACTTCAGAGGCTTTTGCCTTCAGTTTCCAGAGTTGTTTTCAACTTCAAAGGCTTCGTCTTTACAGTTCACATCGTCCAAGGGATAAAGCAATCGTCATCGAGATTGGATTCCTACAGTTGTAATTTTCCCAGAATTCTTGTAATCTTTATTACAGTTTGTATCAATAAAGTTCTATACTTTTGTTTTTGCAAACAATGGTGTAAACTTGAATAATGGTAAAAATATAAGTAAAAATATGAGCAATATGCATAAGTGGCATACCAATTTTTTCTTCTTTTTTGATCATTTTTTTAACAGCTACCATGCCCATAGAGGGGCTTACGATAGCAGATACTTCCATTTCGCAAGTAAGAAAATCCTACATAGTTTTGACAATAAAAGCAAGAAAAAAACCTCTAAAGTTCATTTAGACTGAATGGAAACAAAAATTAATCACATGAAAATACGGCAAGAATACCACCATATCTAATCATTAATTTGTAGTAGATGCTTTTCAATTCCAAGAGTGGTTGAATGTCAGCTCGAGCTTCTTCAACGACATGATCACATTCCTTTTTTTTTCTTTCTTTTCCTTGAAAAAATTTGTGCATGAACATAATCTAGGCGGTCCAGGCACAAGATCTAGGCACAAACGAACCTAAAAATAGGTTAGATTCAAATAATATTATGAAAACCAAAGATAATTTTAAATTTCCTAGAGTACAAAGTACAAAATCAACCAATACTTGTTCAAGGATGAATGCTGCCATGGCTCCAAATGTCTCTAACTGAAGGACAAGTTGTTAGTGTATAGAATAATAGTAGAAACAATTGCCAAAATAAAATCTAAAGCATCAATCTCTACTTGAAAAGATATATTTCCATGTATCCGTTATTTAATATAAGTGTCCATAAGATCAAAGTACCACACTACTAGCCTACTTCAATTTCTTGCATAAAATCTGCAGATTCAGCAAAAAGGCCCTGTGCTTCTAATGCTATCAATTTTTTTTAGTCAAGCGCACTCTCTCTATCTCGATATATATCTGGACAAAAGGACCAGGACAGTGTAATTTATATGAATAAAAAACTATGCAGGTGCAGATAAATGCAAATATAAATGGTTCAAAGGGATAAAATAGAATGTAGCTACATGAGCTCACCGTCCCAGCAAAGGATCACATTTGCTATATGAGTAGATAACAAAATAGAAAATGCAACAATGGTGAATGCTAGTGTACCAACACTGACATGTACAAAATTGTGACCTTAAGTCAAAAATAAAATGATCACATTTCCAACATAACAAGACATACCACGACAATGGATTACAAAAATAAGGGGTACACATATTTGGGCAAACTTCTTAGAGCAACATAACATTTTGAGCAGCAACAAAACATCTTGAACATGCTCCTACCATCTCAATTGGTATTTTACAATAAGTTTTACTCCCATGCTTCTTCAAGCATACTCGTTCATCAACATAACATTTTTTAATGAAAGCCAACAAGTAAGGAGTGACATTGTAGCTCCTCAGTAGTGCTAGCGACAAAATCAAATGAGAAGATTTGTGTAGCAAGGGAGAGAAGCATCCATATATTTGTGACAATTATCAAAATTAGTAACAAGTAGAGAAAAAATAATCAACAGGATGCCATTACCAGAAAGGGCTTGTGACATTAAATTATATGGAAATCACATGCTCCTCTGCTCACTGAGAGCACCATTCCGAGAACCCAGTTCATTGTGAAGCTCCTCTACAATATCCAAATACTTTTTAGCAACAGATATAGAACAAATATTCAAATTCTTTTCGACAATATCCTTCAGATTCGAGAGCAACTTCCGAGAACCTAGGTCACCGAAATACCTTGCATTGAGAATAGGGAAGCTGTCGGGGCCCATGGTGATGGAGAAAATAAGGGACTGTATGTAGCATTGGAGGTTCATCAAGGAGGAGACGACATTGGCCGCTTTCACTCGTCGTTAAGGACGACATCGATGTCGTATTACTAAGCGACGGTGACAATGCAGCTCTCGTTGCCAAATTTAAATCTGACCACGCTTATCTTCAACCTCTCTCTCTTCGATTTTTCAGTCAGATCTAGCAAAAAATAGGATTTTTAGTAGAGGAGAGTACATATAGGGGTTGCATTTGCCCAAAAAAACAAAAATACAAATTAAAACTCAAATTTGATGATGTCGAGACCAGAATTTAGAATGTAATCATACTAAGTCTTGAATCTTAGGGTTTCAAGAAAAAAAAATGGGGGATTGATCGAGTACCTTCCCGAAGCTGTGAGTTTTTTTTCTCGTTCCCGTCGCAGTGATTTCTGCTCGGACACGATTTCTTCATCCTTCTCTTCTCAAAACCCTAACCCTAATTTTTTTTTGGATGGAGAAAGGAAGAAAGAGTTGAAATCTGTTAAGGAGAGAGACAACGAATGATATTTCTACATATTAATAAGTTTACAAAATATTACAAGTTTGCCACCGCTCTAAAATATTAATAACGCTTTATTTTATAAACGTTATAAAAAGTCCAAAATTAGCCCAAACTGTCATAGAAAAAAGGTATTTCGAACTTTGATGACGCTTCTTTATCAGCCGTCATGAAATCCACTGATCAAACGTCATTAAAAAGGTTTTTTTTGTAGTGAATTCCCTGTTTATATCCTGTTTATATTCTTATGCATGATAGAACTATTAGATAGACATGTTTTTATGTATCTTGCTATGTCCCCCGAGGACCTGATGATCTCTTTAGGTTTAGCGATTGCATGAAGATAGTTAGCAGAGCAGGATAGTAGCTGATTATGATGCACTTACAGGATCCAGGTATTGTTATTACGTTTAATATCCGCTCGTACAGGTGCACGCGAGTAGGTTGTGCCAACATTGGACCACGGTACCACCACAGTCGAGGGTATCTTGATGATTTAGCAGTTTGGGCTCAGTTATTTCATTTTCATGTTCTATTTTATTCTCGTCTATTGGTAGTAGATTTGTCCACCGGACGAGACATGAACCACTTGAAATTCAGTTTATATTATTCAGCCCTTTATTTTACTTGTATTTATTGGATTCAGATGTGACTTTACTTTCTGTGGATGAGATCTAGATTACCTTATTGGACATAGTTTCTGTGACTTGTATATACTAGACAGCGTTCTACCGTCGACACTATGGCGTAGGCTGGACTTGAACACGTCTCGTATCCAAAAAGCGGGTGTGGGTTGTGACAAGTTTTTTTGGTAGCCCATGCAGGTCTACGTTAATCACTTCGGTTACATTACTATACCGTCGTGATCCGGCAAATAGGACTAGACTCTTAGGATCTTATCCACGTGTCTTGACTTACTATTGAACTCTATTTTTATTGAATCTTTGACTTGCATCCTGCTTGAAATCTTCATACCATTTGATGTTTTCTTTTATTGCAGTAAATGGATTCTCAAGACAGGGACAACGCTTTCCTGAATACACCACCAGCTACAGGAGGATTCTTCACTTACATGACCTCGCCGACACAGGGAGGCCAGCTTACTCATCAGGGCGACCCGGCTCAACCGCAATATTCAAGATTCCGCAGAGACGACGTTCCACCACAAGCACAAGTTCCACATCCAGCACCTACCATGCATCCTGCACCAGCAATGTATCCAGCTTCCACCATGCATCTCGCTCCAACGACGTACCCAGCACCTGTCATGTACCCAACACATGTTCTGCTTCCGCCACCTCCGCTGGACAATTTTGCCCTCCTCGAAATCTTTCAGAAGCTCATCACTTTCTAGACACGGCAGGCCGACGTCTTCTGCGATACTTTGAAAGAGGCTCTCCAGACTAGAGATGCTACGCGACCGTGCCCCAGAACTTCTAAGAATTTCATGGACCTTAGGCCCAGAGAATTCAAAGGAACGGAATGGATTCTCTACTCGGATGAGTGGTTAAAGAACGTGGACCGAATTCTTCGGATGACTCGAGTTCCTGAAGACCTGAAGATCGAGTCAGCTAGCATGCAGCTTTATGACATCGCCAGCACGTGGTATAGAGACGAGCCTCGATTCACACCACTAGATGTGACTTGGGAGGAGTTCAATGAACTCTTCAAGACGAAGTTCTATCCTGAGGCAGCCCGCGAAGAGTTGGAGAATGAGTTCGAGAGCCTGGAGCAGGGTAACTTAATATCCGCTCGTGCTTTCATTCTTTATCATGATATACCTGCATGTGTTACTTTACAGACTCATAATATTCTTTGAGTCTAATCGAACATGTATGCTAGTGGGCTGCAGACCACGACCCACAGTGTTCATTCATATTTTATATTCTATTATGGATTGAGATATAGTTTTGCCTTGCCATGATTCGAGTTGGGTTGGAGTCCGCTTGGTACGTAGCTGGCTTGCTCACGCACTTGCATCCCGAAATGCGGGTGTGGGTCGTGACACCACCCATTGCTTCCTTCTCCTCCACCTCTTCTATACCGCCATGGCTATGACTACGTGCAATGAACACCTCCCTAGAAGACGGTCGTAGCCATGTCCTCAGAGCATGTCTTCCTGCGCTCTTCAACTGCCTTCGTCTTTCCTTTTCGAACATGCGACGGCACTTTTGCCAACCCGCGCAACACCCTCCGGCCACCATCGAGTTCCTCGGCCTCGACCACCGTTGATCCCTGTACGGGACCACCGTTGATCCCTGTACGGTCAGTGTCGACGCTCTGCCATGTTCCCTTCCCATGCACGCAGGCAGATGTTGTTGGAGTTTGGCCTTTTGTTTTAGAATTTTAGTCCCATATCGGCTTGGCCAAAGGAGTTGTATCTCTATATATTAGCTATGCTCTTTTAGAGATGCACATGTGGTGTGAAGGTGCACATGGGTGTGCTATGTGGGGGTATTTTTCTAATAGAAAAAAGGCTAAATCAACAATGAAGTATTCATGCTTTTTGCTCTTGGGAAATTTATTTCCATTGGAGATAAGCCCCGTAGCGGCTTAGCGACTCAGACTTGGACTCGGGCTCATGGGCTCATGAGGCATAATGTGGCATTTTGTTGGCGCACTTTGCACTTAGCACGTCAGCATCGTCGCTAGGCGCATAGTGTGCTTAAGTTGTGCGAGCCTCTTATGCAGCCGATTGTGCGCGTTGTGTGGTTTGCACAAGTTACGCACGTTGTTTGGTTTGCAAGGTGCATGCGGTACGCAAGTGGCACACTTTGTACGATTAGCGCAGTGTGCACATTACGCGGCTTACGCAGGTTGCACACGGTACAAAAGTGGTACAAGTGGCACACGTTGTGCGAGTAGCACAGTGTGCGCATTGTACGGCTTGTGCAGGTTATGTACGGTGCGTGTGGCATAGTGTGGCACAAGTAGCATAAGTGGTGCTGTACGTGCAGTATGCTAGTTACATGGCTGCGCAGGTTGTACGCAGTGCACAAGTGGCGCAAGTGGCATATATTGCGTGAGTAGCGCAGTATCCGCATTACACGGCTTGTGCAGGTTGCGTGCGGTACATGTGGTGTAGTGTGGCACAAGTAGCACAATTGGTGCTGTGTGTGCAGTGTGCTAGTTGCACGGGTGGCGTAAGTTGCTCGCGCTGTGCGCAAGTTGACTCAGATCGTGTCTATATACGATTTGAACGGTTACAGCAGGTTCGTGAAGGTTTTTTCCTCCTCCGAACGTTCTGCTAACTGGACAGTTACTGTACGGGCTTATATAAGGCTCTCTTCTCTCTCACAGTAACACACAGAATAGAACATAGAGTACAAAAGTATTTTTAAATACAAGTACAGGGTTCAGAATTCCTTATAAATTCCTACAAACTTTGAGAGAGAAGAGTAGCGTTGCACCAGCGTTACTTAGCACTGCAGGAGTCTGGTGCATTCGAGGAGTCAGAAGAGCAAAGTGTTCCAGATTTCTCCGATGAACTTGCTGGTTCCTAGAAGCTATTCGTATGGGGCTTATGCTTTGAACAACAGTGATCATTCACCCCAGCAGGCCATCTTCCATCTTTCACCTGTCATCCCTGCTGTTGTTAGCATTTTGATTCGTACCTGTTATTTAGAAGTGCTACTGTCGTTTGCTACGGTTATGAAATCTTTTAGATTATCGTAATCCAGAATCCTTCTAGGATCTCTGTTGTACACCTTCTTTGAAGTATTACGTTGAAACGTTATTTTACAATTATTTTTTTCTCAGTTTCTATCAAAAATTATGTCTCGGTAATAACAATCTCAAAGTTTAATTGCTATGATGGAAAACTTTCGTACTTCGCTAATCAATCCTAACTTCTCTAAGTTAGAACAATTTGATGGTGAGCACTATCAAATCTGAAAAAAGGTTTTCCTCAATATTCAGTTATCTGATGTTGATCATGTGCTGATTGAGGAGGAACCTGCTTTTCCAGAAATTGGATCTACAGCCACAATCTCTACGGCTACTAAGAACCAGGCCAAGTGGAGAAGGGACAATAGCATTTGTAGGCTTATGATCCTAAATGCTATGGAAGATTCCTTTGTCGAATCTTATTCAAAGAAGACTATTGCAAGAAAGATTTGAGAGTCTCTGGAGAAACTGTACGAAGATGATAAGAACCGGAGCAAGATATTTCTTGTTGAGAAATATCATAAGTGGTTATTTGAGGACGAGAAGCCAATGCTGCCGCAGGTGAAGGAGTTTCTAAAACTGCGATAGAAGTTGGAAGATGAGGCGATGCCTCTCCCCGACAAGTCTGTTGTTGGGGGATCATTTTGAAGCTCCCTGCTGGGTGGAACAAGTTATATACAAACAGGCATGGGAAGAAGTTGGAGGTCAGTCTCGACGATCTCCTGTATGAAATTTACGTTGAGGTCCATATGAGGGCTCAACTGAAGGTGGACGCACTGTCCAAGCAATTAGCTAATGCCAATCTGGTTCATACCAGGGAACCAAGGGAAAAGCATACGACTTCCTACAGCAAGAAGAAGGACCTTAACAATCTGAACGTGAAGGAGACTTTTTCAAGCAAAAGATGGCAAAGTCTCAGATGCCTTGTTTCAAGTATGGCAAGAAGGGCCACTTCAAGAATGAATACAAAGCAAAGACTAAGTAATCAGAGCAAGGAAATCCTAGAAAGGTATCTATGATCACTGACGTTGTTATTATGATTGCACAGGTCAATGCGGTGAGGGCTGACTCTGACTGGTGGGTAGACACTGGAGCCACCTTCCATGTCTACTCTAGCAAGGAGTGGTTCACCACCTATACATCAACTTCTGAAGTGGTTATGGTGGCGAACGGCACAAGCTGAAGTGCTCGGATCGGGACGGTGGTTTTGAAGCTGACTTCGAGAAGTCTCTGGACGCTTCAAGGTGTGAAGCATGTACCTGCTATCATAAAGAACCTGATCTCGGGAGGCCTACTTTACAACGCAGGCCTCAGGATGGACATCAATGCTGGCCAGGTGGTGATGTCCATAAAGGAAACATATTTCGGAAAAGCTTTTTGTATCGAAGGAATGTTCAAAATTTAGCTTGTAAATTAGTCCAAAGTAATTAATGCAATCACTCATTCTGCTTATACTCTTGAGTTATGGCATAATAGGCTAGGACATGTTCATTGTAAACGAATTAACATAATGTCTAGTCTAGGACTTATCTCCAAGTGTGGGGGTAAGATAGAGAAATATGAAGTTTGTGCTCAAACGAAGATCACAAGGAAACCCTTTCCTCGGGTTAATCGAAGTACAGATCTTCTGGAGTTGGTATACTCCGATATCTGTAACTTCAAACAATTCTCTATAAAGGTCGGGATGAAGTATTTCATAACCTTCATCGATGACTTTTCAAAGTATGCATTCGTATACTTTCTTAAGGCGAAAGACGAAGCATTCAAAAAGTTCAAGGAGTTTAGGACCGAAGCTGAGCGACAAACTGGACAACAACTCAAAAGAATAAGAAGTGATCAAGGTGGAGAGTACAGTTCTCATGAATTTGTATCATTCTGTAAAGAACATGGAATTGTCAATGAGACTATGGCTCCATACTTTCCTCAATCAAACAGAGTAGCATAGAGGAAGAACAGAACTTTAACAGAAATGATTAATTCAATGCTGTTGACTGCGGGTCTTCCAAAGTGCTACTGGGGAGAAGCTGCATTGACGACCACTTTTATTCTAAATAGAGTGCCTCATACAACTTCAGACATTACTCCTCATGAACTCTGGTTCAAGGTCAGACCTAACTTGAATGTCATTCGAGTGTGGGGTGTCTGGCATATGTCAAGCTTCCAGATCTGAAGATTCAGAAGCTTGGGACAAGGACTACAAAGACGATCTTCTTGGGGTATGCCGAGAAGAGTGATGCTCGAAGATTTCTTGATATTGAGTCAAATCATATCATTGAATCTCGCGACGCAAAATATTTTGAAGACAAATTTACAAGGCACAAGAATATTGGTCTTGCGGATATACCGGAGAATAATGAGGGTGCGCAAAAAACTAAAGTTTTTAATGAAGAAGTAGTCCAAGAAGATGTTATTGTTGAAACAACGGTTGAACCAGAACTCGCTGAGCCGTCAGTGAAGCGTGTAGGGAGGCCGAAGAACTTCGAAAATGACTTTGTCACCTATCATGTGGAAGCAGATCCGCTTACCTATGTTGAGGCAATGAAGACCAGCGACATAATCTTTTGGAAGGAGGCGATTGACAATAAAATTGATTCCATCACCTCAAATAACACTTGGGTGTTGGTTGATCTTCCTGAAGGAGTGAAACCCATCGGATGCAAATGGATCTTCAAGAAGAAGATGAAAGCAGATGAAACTATTGACAAGTTCAAGGCTAGGTTAGTAGCCAAAGGGTTTTCTCAGAAGTAAGAGATTGACTACTTTGACACATATGCTCCAATAGCCCGGATGACCACCATCCGAATGTTGATTGCTCTTGCAGCAATACATAAGATGGTGATATATTAGATGGATGTGAAAATGGCAAGCTGACTGAAGAGATTTACATACAACAGCCAGAGGGATTTGTTGTCAAGGGTCTTGAAGACAAAGTCTGCAAGTTGGTGAAATTCTTGTACGGTCTTAAACAGGCTCCCAAGATGTGGCATAAAAAATTTGACAAGGTTATGAAGTCAAATGGCTACATGGTCAGCGAGACGGACAAGTGTGTTTACGTGAAGTTTGCTGATGGAAGAGGTGTGATTGTTTGTCTGTACATGGACGACATGCTGATCCTGGGTACGAATATGCGATGTGTTACGGAGACAAAGAAGTTCACCTCGAACAAGTTCAGTATAAAGGACTTGGTGGAAGCTGATGTGATCTTAGGGATCAAGATCATTCAGACAGACACTGGACTAGCGCTGTCATAGTCTCGTTATATAAAAAGATGATCACTCATTATGGGTATCAGGATCTTCCAGGGATCGATACGCCTGTGGACACACACAAAAAAGAAGAAAAATGTTGTCTTTTTTTATTGTCGCAAGGCACCACAAATCGAGTACGCCTGAGAGATCCTGTATTGAGGATCCCCGAAGACAAGAAAGAATTCAGGGGAATGGGATGATGGAGATCGAGCGGCAGTTGCTCCTTTACTCTGTTGACACTCCGATTACAAAAGTGGGAGAAAACCTAAGAAAATTTCTAACTCTCGGCTCACTAGCAAGAAGTGCAGCAATTTGGCTCTTGAAAATGCTCTTCGTTCTGTGTTTTGAAGAGGGATGAGCCCCCCTTTTATAGTCGTTCTTAAGCTGGAATGGTGTTATGCCTACATGAGAAAATATGCTAGTTTTTATGTGGGCACATAGTCCTGCTTTGGGCGCATAGGATGTAGGCGTATACCGGCTGCAAGATCGTGGGTTGGTCGTGGTGTTGACGTGGCCGCATGCTTCGGTGCACGACTGCTCGTGGAGACTGACATGGCCGTTTGCTTCGGTGCACGTTTTGATCATGGCTTTGACTGGGTCAGGCTTGGGCGCATAGCCATGTCTCAGGCTATGCGCCTCCTTTCAGGGGCTAGTCTTGGGCGCATGGAGCTACACTGACTTGGGTATATGGGGCTTCTTTTGCGAAATTTTTTTCATGCTTCTACAAGACCCCTTTCAAAGTTTTCGACACTTGTACAAGTTCGAAATACTTTAAAAGAAGCATGGATCATCTTCTCGCGAGGCAATGGACACATAGCACGGCTCTCTCTTTGGACGCATAGTATTTGGCCAGCATGTCAGGGAGATACAACTGTTGAGATTTTTCTCAAAATTTGAACTGACAGATTCATCGGAACAAAATTTGAAGCGGTCCATCCTTCATTCGTCGTCCACGTCAGCAAGGGACAGTCGTATAGTATACAGAGAGCTGATTCTTCACGTGGGTGCATAGGCCATTGTGGGCACATACAACGCAATGGGCGCATAGGCGCATAGCAAGTGGGCGCATAGGAAGTGACCCGTACCTATAAATAGGCCCTGAAGGAGAGAGAAAGTTCATTATTTCCTTCTCTTTGAAATTTTCAGAAAATTCGTCGTCTTCTTTCTTTGAGAACCATGTCTCCCAAGGTCGCCAAGAGATCCGCGAAGGGCAAGGGGGCTACGCCGAGTGACTCTCCTCCTGCGACAGCATCTTCGACAGTCCAGGACCCGATTTTGGTTGAGGGCATGCTTCAAAAAACAAAGTCTCGAGCGTTAATTTACGACGCTCAAAATTTTCTTCTGTCCGGGCGCTTGTGCCTAAGGCAACATACTTCTGTGAGCATCATTATGCGCCCACAAAAGTCATGCGCCAACACTATAGTATACTATGCGCCCATGTGTTGCCATGTTATGCGCCCTCTAAGCAGTGGCATGTTTTGCGCCCACGTACTGTTCGTGTGTTATGCGCCCGCATGTCTTGTTTTGGGCGCATATCCCTTTGGGCGCATAGCCCTTCGGGCGCATAGGAGTCTTCAGGACTTAGTTTTTTTTTTGCAGTTTTCTGAGTCTGACTTTCTTTTTGCCTGTTTTGTAGGGATCTGGCTAGCAAATTTCTCCAGGACCGGTATCGGCGATTCTGGACATGGTAAAGATGCAAAACTTGACGTACACATCAGAGAGCTCAGGACTCTTCATGTTTTGGAAGGGTTCTGGCTAGCAAATTTCTTCCAGACCGGCATCGGCGATTCTGGGCATGGTGAAGATGCAAGTGAAGATGCAACACTTGACGCACACATCAGAGAGCTTAGGACTCTTCGTATTTTGGAAGGGTTTTCCTCAGATGGTAGGAAGAACCTTTATACATCGAAGAGTCGGACGGTAGTTGGGCGTCATCGTGGAAGTTCTGCTTTCACGATTCTTCAAGTAGGCAAAAGCAACACTAGAGATGTTGTTTTGAAGGTATGGTCTCTTGGAGAACCAGGCCTACGACATCCGCAACATGGAGGAGAGAAGATCACCATTTGTAGATGTTTTAGCATGCTATATTTGCCCTCCTCTGTGTAGCTCCTCGAAGGTTCAACAACCTTGTTTGCTTGCTCAGCAGTAAAACATGACCTCCTTCGAGGGCAACAAAACCACTTTTTAACGAAAGCGTGGTGCTGCCAAGTTGACCAAGCTATGTGTTGCTGATGAGTAGCAGATTTTCCCTTCTTTGGACATCAATGTAATCTTTTACTTCTTATCCAGATGAAGAGATGAAGAACTTTTTATTTTGCTCATGAAATGTAGTCCGGTGAATGTAACTAATTTTGAATAAACAGAATGCATTCACTCCCTTCTTTGCTTGTGATATCTGTGGTGATTATGTTGGAGAGCTAATAATACAGCATTTGTGTAAAGGGTATCCCATAGATTTTGTAACTTCTTCCCTTTTTTGGCCGTCACGGCTCTTGTACCCTTTTTTCCGTCTTTTGATAGACGTTTACGTACAAAATAAAGAATCTTTTCGAAAATAAATATAATTTTATGAAATATCGATGTTAGAGGTAATGTGGACGTAGCAGGGATATTTCTGGTAGGTATTCCGCTGGAGAATTTTTGATGTGGACCTATTATCCGTTTTATATTCGAATGATTCGAATATAGATAATAAGTTGAACGAAGCTGCTAGTAGAGGTAATATGGACGTAATAGCAGAGGATGTTCTATATCTGACCAGAGGTAATATGGATGTGGAAAGATATTAGGGAGGAGTGGATAATTCAGAGGTAATAGGAACGTGATTATCCTTAATGAATGCTTTGCTCAGAGGTTATATTGTCACGACCCGCACCCGCTTTTCGGATACAAGACGTGTCCGAATCCAGCCTACGCCACAGTATCGGTGGTAGTACGCTGTCTATACACAAGTCACGGCAATCTAGAATCTCATGGTAAACTATATCTCATCCACAGAATAATAACGAATCAACCAAGATCAATGAAATACCAAAGCGACTGAATACTATAACTGAATGTATCCAAGATTCAATGTCACGTTCGATGGACACAAATTCACTACAAATAGACGGAAAGAGAAATAAATACATAAAATACACTAAATGAATACAACCTGCTAATCAAGGCAACCTCAACGACAAGCTTTGCGGTCTGGTGCTGACTCAACCTGCTCAACTGCTCCTGGCTCAAACTCGGCTAAACCTGAAGAGATCATCAGGTCCTCAGAGGACTAGCAAGATACATAAAAATGAGCCTTTCTAACAGTTTATTATGCATGGAGAAAAATACAGAATAAACAAGTAAAATTGAGCAATGAATAAACACGAATCTGTACACTGTCTATACATAAATGAAATGCTGAACGAGGACGAGAGAACTCATGTCAAGATGTCAACGGATGGCCAAATCAAATACTCAAACCCTCACCCCTAGTATGGACTCGCAGGTTTGAACAAACTACTAACCCTCATCCCTAGTGTGGACTCGCAGGTTAGCATCACCCTCGTCCCTAGTGTTGACTCGCAGGTGTGAACCATATACTACTAACCCTCGTCCCTAGTGTGGACTCGCAGGTTAGCATCACCCTCGTCCCTAGTGTAGACTCGCAGGTGTGGACTAATAACTACTAACCCTCGTCCCTAGTGTGGACTCGCAGGTTAGCATAAGACACGGATAACTACTAACCCTTGCCCCAATTGTAGACTCGCAGGTTAGCTTTAAGATTTTAAGACACGGAGTAAAAGCAGTTCAGTTCACGACTTCTCGACCCATGGCACGACTCAATCAAAGCAAAAGTGAACACGAACAATGAGATACAAAGCTAACTGTGAACACGGTCTACAAAACAATTATACAAATATACAAGCAGGATATAAAAGATACATGTCAATAATATGAGAAAAACTGGATAATAATAAAAGACAATGCATGTAAATAAAGCTGTGTAGAAAGGCAAGGTATACTTGCCTTTGGTCCTGAGCTGCTGTCACGGATTACAACCCGTATGGAGATCCAAATAACCTGTTAATGAATTTACAAAGTTAATATTGGTCACAAGGTAAGGAATAACCTATCTATTTGGTCCTTTAGGCATTTGGGTCTTACCATATTGAATTTCCCTGACTAGATAGATTGGCCTGGTTTATTAATAGTTGCTTGTATGTCAAACTTAAATGGTTAATTCTTTACTCTCTAACCTTCCTATACTTACCTGAACCAATTCCCTGCTGTAACAACCTGGTATATTAGACACTACTTTACTCTCAATCATTTAAGTGGTACAAGCTACTAATGTAACTTGCTGATACCTTTTTGTAACTCCACCCTACTCTCTATTGGGAGCTTTACATGTGAGAGGATGCTCTCATACTTTACATGACAATATATCCCTCGCCCCTTCGTGATGCTAGGCTTATCCCGATTTCCTAAATGTCAGGTGACACTCTTTCCTGTTATAATTCCCATGATACACCTATTCCCAATTCCTGTATCTTAATAAACTTTGTTCAAACCATGTGTACCAAGGGTTTTTCCTCCTTATCTCTGAGTCTTACTCAAGTATACCACTGTGGCTTGGAATCAACTGTTATTTTCTTAGAATTACCCTGATATCAAGTGTCCAATACAACACCTGAAACTAAGTCTGATACCAAGAGTCAAAATGATATCAGGTATTAAATCTGATACCATAAACCAATCGTTGCTAAGTGTTAACTCTGTTCGACTATTCTCAATTACTATGTGTATCAGTAATCAACATGTTAGGTTCTGTCCTGCACACTGGAATTATTCCTCTCCGGTATGCATATCTACTTTCCTCTAGTAATTTGCAACATTGAATGTTCTGAAATGTGCAACTGAATAGTAAAAAGTCATATAAATCTATTTATCATTTCTGATTCCTCCTTTCTAATTAACCTACCGTATATCCAACTCAAAACCCTCGACTGGTATCCTACTGTTCTGTATTTGCAACATTATGGACAAGGCTCTGTCCTTAGGACTGCTGCCAATTTACATACTTCACTCACCACTGCCTGGTGCAGTTTCTATTAGTAGTAGGAGTGAAAAGATGGCAAAGTATCAATAATATTATTATGACATATATTATATATCATTTTATATGCTGCTTTCAATAAAGCATTTGCACAAGTGCTAGTCCAAATACTAGGCTGCAGCGTAGTTTGGAACAACTTAGACTAGGCGACGAAATGGTACAAGTGTTTAGGTGACCACCTGTGTATATTGAAATAAACTTCAGTCAAAATTTCCCTCCATCAGCTGATTACAAGATTAAGCCGATCTACATAACTTATTTGGATTTATCCTCTGAGAACACTTTCAACAGATTGTACATGCAAAAGAGATATTAGTGGGTTCTCTCTGTATCCACATGAACAATGTTATAAGTCGATGTGCATATCGAACAATATTCTTCTAGTGTGTATACATATTATTTCCTTCTAAAGTGTAAAATTTATATTCCATTTTTATGAAGAAATAGGTACAACTGAAAGGTACCATCTGGCACCTAGTAGAAGCTATACTACTACTGTGCCCTGATACTTGTCGAGTATCAATTGTTACTCCTCGTGTATCGTCCGTTAATTTGGTAGACAAGTATACCAACTACGATACCCAGATGGCTACAACTCGCATAGCCCGTCTATACAACTCTTATACCATCAGTATTGGTTTAGGGACTTATTGATACCTCTATTTTAAACAAGCTTCGGTTATTGATACAACCTTCTAACACCCTGTTCTCTGTTTTAGGAAGCTATTATCTACTGCAGTCCAGGGAAGTTATGTATGTACATCTAGGACAGATGTCCATCGATGAATATCCACCTATAGAAAATTGAGGGTAGTACGAATTCCTCTCTTGCTTCCTATATCCAACTGATATCTAATGTACCCTGTTCATCTCTATTATGGTATTGGAGGCAACTATCCTCTAGACATTTGTATCGGCCAATACCTCTGCTACACTAAAAGTCCACAGATATCATCCAATCAACCTACCACTGTGGTCTCCCCTAATGAGTTGAGCAGAAGGAAGGATTTGGCCTTGCTTCGTGTGGTGAAAGTGGTTATAAAGGACACAGGTGTAAGGGAGAAAGCTCCATATGAAATCTAATGATGAAGACCTAAATTCTGATACCCCATCTCTCTGTTATTAGAAAGTATAGGCTTCGACCAAATAGGGATACACCTGTTCTACTTATGAAACTCCCCCCCCCAGGTATAAATTCGAATACCCATAGCCTGAATTCATGAAATCGAAAATTGAAGGGTTTCGTACCTAATAGGTTTGTTGCATGATGCTCGAGTGCTTCCTTGTTCCTCCTCGTCTTCTTGGCGACCGAAGGTGTAAAATACTTAGGGTTTCTTCCTGCGAAAAAGTCGGCTGCTTCTCTTATACAGGAATCACGTAAGGGGATAGCACAAATCTGAATTTAAATCAAATTTGGTTTGAAAGGAAAATCTAGATTTGATCCTCAGAGGCTGTGTTCGAATGTGGTAGTATAGGATTTGCTCTGATCTGTTTAAACAGAAGTTTCAAATATAGATTGTTTTGCATAAAAACCCTTGCTGAAATCTTAGTCACATGGAACCCTCATTCCTTTATGACCCATTGGTCCCTTTTGTATTTAAAATAAAATTAAGACATGACAAATATATGAGACAAATAAAGAATGATAAAAATTTTAATTAATAGGAAAAATTTGGTCAAGGGGTTGACATATATGGACGTGGCAAAACATTTAATCATTCTACTGGGAAAATAATTATCAGAAAATAATTCAGAGGTAATAGGAACGTGACTTGTTTTTGTCAAACCGAGTTTGGACAGAGTCAAAAACGGGAATGATCCCACTAGGAAAATGTTTAGAGGACCTATTATCCAGGGCGTATTCAAGACTCTTGAAATACGGATAATAGTTAGATAGTTTTTTTTGAATCATATAAACATCGCACTGTACATTTACATGGCTGAACATATGTGAACATTATGTAAAAGAGGTTACACATAGTATTTCTTCAGGAACTTGCCATTGATAGGCATCATGAGCAAGTCACCATCGGGCTTGGTTAGCCGGTACGCACCGTTAGAATACACCGATTTTATGACGAAAGGACCTTCCCATTTAGGCTAGAATTTTCCTTTTGTTTTGTGCGTCAAGACCATCGGTCTTCTCACTGCTAGGACGAGATCACTGACTTGGAAGATCATTTCCTTCGCTTTTTTATTGAAGGCTCTGGAAAGGTATGCTTGGTATAGCTCAATGCGCTGCTGAGATAACAAGCATTTTTCGTCTAGCGCTTCGAGCTCCTGGAGTCGTAGATGATAGTTTTCTTCAGTAGTCAGCTCGCTGGCTAGGGCTACCCGAAGAGAAGGAATCTGGATTTATAGGGGAAGAACTGCTTCACTCCCATAAACCAGAGTGAATGGCATACTGCCTGTTGGAGTCCGAACCGTTGGGCGATAAGCCTATAGCCATTAATCGAGCTTCTCGTTCCAATCGCGCTTATTTGAAGACACAAACTTCTTGATAAGTTTTATGATAGTTTTGTTAAAGGCTTCTGCTAGTATGTTAGCCGCTGGATTGTAGACAGTAGAGGCTACGTTCTGGATTCGATTCTTATCGCAGAACCGATAGAACGCATGGCTTGCGAACTGTGGACCATTATCATGGATGATCCTGCGAGGTAGGCCGAAGCGGTAGATGACGTAATGTTTGATAAAACTGAGCACGTTTGACATCTTTACTTCGATGAGCGGTATAGCTTCCGCCTATTTGGAGAAGTAATCAGTTATGGCAAGGATGAACCGATGTCCTTTGGAGGATGGCGGGCTGATTGGTCCTATGACGTCCATGCCCCAGGCTTTAAATGGCTAAGATACTGCCATCGGATGTAGAAACTCTGAAGGTTGATGAATGAAATCGGCGTAGAACTGACAAGCTCTGCACTTTTTTGCATATTCAACAGCATCTGTTATCATTGTGGGCCAGTAATAACCCATTCTTTTGAGGCGATCTTATAATTTGGGGCCTGGTTGATGTGCACCATAAACTCCATCGTGCGCCTCCCGGAGTGCATGTTTTGCTTCTGTGTCTGATAAGCATCGTAACAGTAGCCTGTCGTAAGAGCGTCGGTACAACATCTTGGTAGCTGTGTCGTAGTAAAATCTGAGGGATCGCTTTTAGATGGATATTGCTTCCTTCGGGTCCTCGGAGAGGATTCCATAGACAGCATAATCTATGAAGGGAAATCTCCAGTCTTTAGCATCGATATTTGTTTTCGCTACGTAACTGTGATGAATATGCAAGGCATTTTTCACACAGAATAATTCTCGACCAGATACTGTGATTGAGTGCTGTATATTGGTAGGAACGGTCAAGGAAGCAACGAGACCGGCCAGAGCATCTGCTTCTATATTCTGTAGTCGTGGTACGTGCTCGATGAAGAATCCAGCGAAAGTAGACGCCAGCTCGATTGTTGCTCTGTGGTAGGGGATGAGATCTTCATAATCCCTTCGGACCTGACTAACTATTAGCTTGAAATCACCGTAAGCTTCTAGATAGTCAACTCCCAGTTGCTTCGCCAGTTGTAGGCCGATAATAAAGCATTATATTCGGCCACATTGTTGGTACATGGTTCCACGAGAGAATATGCATGGTGTATGACCAGATGATCAGGTGACACGAGCACGACACCTACTCCTGCCACGATGTTTCCTTTGGTCCATGTTTTTGATGTGCCGTCAAAGAACATTTGCCAAATGGGGACTTCTTCAGTTGCAGTGTTAGACTCCACCACTTCATCAGAGATTTCATCGTAGAGTTTGGATGACTCCGGCATCGAATGAGCTGCTTGGAAATCAGCTAATGCTTGGCCTTTTACTGCCTTCTGAGGGATGAAGATCATATCATATGGAGTCAACAGCATTGCCCATGTAGCTAAACGGGAATTGAAAGAACCTAATTTAGTCAAGAGTATTTTGAGAGGGTTGATTTTAGATATGATGTGGATAGTTTGTCCAGACACGTAGTGGCATGTCTTTTGGATAGCAAATACTAGTACAAGGCATTCCTTCTCCACAAGCGTGTATCTGTGCTTGACACCCACCATTGTGTTGCTGAGATAGTAGATTGCCTGTTCATGGCTGCCTTTATTCTTCTGAGCTAATAGGGCGCCAAGAGAATGGTCCATAGCACAGACATATAGTAAGAAGGGCTTCTCCATTATTGGAGCTACCAATACTGGAGGGCTTGTAAGATACGCCTTGATGTCGTCGAATACGTGTTGATATTGTTCAGTCCAGACAAAAGATACGCTTTTCTTTATGAGCTGGGTGAACGGTTGACACCTTCCAGAGAGGTTTGAAATAAATCGTCTGATGTAGGCTAGCCTTCCTTGTAGTCCGCATAGCTCTTTGAGGTTTCTTGGAGGATGTATATCGAGGATAGCCTTCACTTTCTCCGGGTCTAGATGTATACCCTTTGAAGTGATAACAAAACCAAGGAACTTGCCGCTGGAGACTCCCAGAAAAGACTTGGTTGGATTCATCTTGAGTTGGTATGCACGCATTAGTTCGAATACCGTTCTCAAGTCTTGGAGGTGGTTGCCCTTGAGACGACTTTTGACTGTGATATCGTCTACATAGCACTCCACAATTTTGCATAAATGATCGTAAAAAATTGTGTTCATGGCTCGCTGGTATGTCGCCCCTGCATTCTTCAATCCGAAGGACATCACCGTATAGCAATATACCCCAACGGTGTTCCAAAAGATGTATGCTTCTTGTCGTCGGGGAACATCTTGATTTGGTTGTAGCCTGAGAACCCATCCATAAAGGACATCCGCTTGAAGCCGCAAGTATTGTCGATCATTACGTCACTGATCGATAGAGGGGACTCGTCTTTCGGACATGCAGAGTTCAAATCACGGTAGTCGATACAGACTCGAACTCTACCGTTATTTTTCATAACTGGGACGATATTGGCAACCCTGTCTGGGTGTTGTTCCTTGCGAATGAATCAACTGGCAACGAGCTTCTTGACTTTATTCTCGATGGCTTCCATGACGTCTGGTCGAAATCGTCGTTGTTGCTGTTTCACTAGCTTAACTTTAGATAAAATGTTCAGGCGGTGCATGGCGACTTTAGGGTCTAAGCCTGGCATGTCTTCATAGCTCTATACGAAGACGTCGATGTATTCTCTTATAAGCTGTTTAAGAGATTGGCGTTCATCGAGATAGACTTTTGCTGATGAAGATTGGTTTGAAGGATGCTTCATCTCCTAGATTGACTTGGATGACTTCGTCTTCGGTTGGCGGTTCCCGTTGTTCGAAGCGCAACTCCCACCTGGTGTCCATCTTTTGAGCCCATTGTTCGAGTTCGATTGATTGGACATCGTCTGTAATTTGGTCGGCGGAAACCATATTGACGGACAGAGTTGCTTTGAACATGTTTCCGATGCTAGAGTCTGAGTCCAGAGGGAGGAATCAGAAGAATGAGAACAATGATCTGCTTCATCATCTGATCTTTTGGGAGTTGTTGGAGGAGAGACATAGCCCAAACCAATATCGCTTCGTTGATGGTAGTTCTCGGGTTTGCTAGGAGGAGCAAAGTGTCGTATTGGCAACCGTCGTCCTCGGCCGTAATTTAGCCCTTCGTCGCTTTTGATGTCATATCCAATATTCTGGATGATATTCTTAGCCTGCCAACTATACCAAAAAAGTTGCATTTTTTCAGAGTCATAGTCAGCTTATGTGTTGTGCTTGGGAGAAGTAGAGTCGGGAACGAACTTTCTCTCGCCAATTATACGACCGAAGATGATTAGCTCTTCATCTTTCTTTCTGGCTGGAACAATGAAGTAGAGGATATCTTCAGGGTAAACTTTTTCTCGCAGGTGAGGTGTTGTGACCGACATGCAGAGGTGTGGTCCTATACCGTTCTCTAGAGCGTATATCGTATCTATGTAGTGGTTTACAGATCGATAGACATCGGCGTAATTCAAAGATAAACCTTTACTAAGGAAATACGCAAGTTCTTCTTCAGGGATAACATCAACCGCTGAAGGTACATTATTATGAGTATTGATATACTCATTGAGAGGATCATCATCTGGAAGAGGAGCCACAGTCTTGGCCGAGTTCACCACGTAGGATAATTCTTCAGGATTGGGGGGATGGGCATCAGTAGGTTCCTCCCGCGGTGTCTTGCTGAGAGTGATGGTCAATGGTTTGACCTTGTCAGGGTTCTTCTTTTTCACCCAGATTGTGAGAGGCTTCGGAGTACTTTTTGGAGTAGTACGTCCTTTGACTCGGACAATCAGGGGACCATCATTGGAGGATGGACTTGCTTCAGCTTCATTGTCAGCTTTGTTGTCGTCATCCTTGGGGGGCTGAGATTGGTAAAGTACCGAATCCCCGTAGTAAGCTTCGATGCCCATGAAAGGATCGACATCGACAAACTCTGTCTTCACGACACCGTCACTGTTGACGTACTTGAAGCATTGGTGAAGTATAGAAGGAACGATCATGTTCTCGTGTATCCATGGATGTCCCAACAAGACATTGTAGGATACTTTGGCGTCGATCACATAGCAGGAAACCTCCGTTCGGACATCACTGATCTGGCATTTAAGACGGATCTTGCCGAGCGAATGGCTTCGACCAGCATTGAAAGCCATGATGGTTGTGTTGGTTGCGGATAGCTTGTGCAGAGGGATTCCCAGAACTTGAAAAAAAACTTCTAGGAATAATGCCGAGGGAGGATCCTGGATCGATGTGCATACAGTCCACCTTGATCGCCCCGATATACACTGTATATTACAGGGGTCTATCATGATGATTATTTTCGAGTAGCATGTTCTCCTGTGAGAAGGTGATGTTGGGCACCACTTCTATAGTACTATAGCAGTGAGGACAGGAGATAGGGTCTTCAGCGGGGGCTTTGACTTCAGCAAGGTACGAGTCGACATATAGTATACCTCACTTCAGGCCTTTCGTGTTTCTTTAAAGAGTCGCAGCAGATCGAACAGAGACAACCTGGCGGGCGTATTGGCTAGCTGCGCCAGTATGTCAAAGTTGTAGGGCCGATCCATGCCTTTGGGAGTTGGCACTTTTAGAGATTTGTCAAACTGCGGCTCCTTCTGCTTGGATTTGTCCGTAGTTTGAGGCTTGGACGGGCCGACTTCTGAGCTTGTGGGGGCAGCAGGAGCTTGAGGAGGTATTGCTTCTTCTTGTGCGGGATCGTACGTCTGAAGATAAGTCTTCTCCGATCGCGTCTCGCCAGATAGAACCTCGTAGATGGGGGAGGATACCATGTGGCATGGCTTGAATTTTTTGCCCCTTCTTGCTTTGGGAGGTGCTACGCCCTGCGTCACTTCTTGGACAAGGTCCGGATGGACCCACATGATCTCACCACGTTCAGTTGTGAGTGGAACCAAGGTCGAGTTGCGAGCTGGTGGTTGGATGACGACTTCCATCATCACCTTGGGGATCAGGACAACGCCGTCTGGGACTTCTGTAGGAGGAAAGTCGCCAAACTGAAGAGATATCATATTAGCAGATACGACCTTGTCTTCAGCTTCGAGGTTGATCACTTGGCTGTCGATAAGCTGTTGTATCTTCTTCTTTAGGACGATGCAGTCCTTAGTGGAGTGATGCACGTACTGATGATAGAGACAGTACTTGGGATCATTGAGTTGGCTCGCCTCTGCAGGACGTCGTGGTGGAGGCAATATTAGCTTATTACCCTTCGTCAATGTGTGGAAGATGGTAATGACATCGTCTTCGTCAAAGTAGAAGGTTTCCTTAGGCTTGTCGGAGGCACCCTGAGAATTGGAAGCTCCTTTGGATGTGTCGACTTTCAGGACTTCTTTCCTTTTACCACCACGAACAGGGATAGTTTGAGGATGCTTGCCCTTGTCTTCGGATTTGGGTATTTTCAGCCCCAGTAGCTCCAAGTTAGGAACGTCATTTTCAGCAGCATCAGCGGCCCCAATGAAAGCGGACCATGTATCATACTTATGTATACCTAGACAAAACTTTACTGTAGGAAGGAAGTTATGTCGACAAGTATCCATAAGTTCTGAGTCTGGTATACCGAAGGACATTTTCAGTGCTAGCCGCCTGAAGCGTTCTATGAAGGCGATGACAGACTCAGTCCTCCTTTGGTTGGTCTCGATGAGAGTGGACATACTAACATGCATGCCAGTCTCGTAAAACCTGTTGAGGAATAACCTCTCCAAGTCTTTGAATAAATTGATACACCTGTCAGGTAGACTACAGAACCATTCGAAGGCTACCCCCTACAAGGTGCTAATAAACAGCTTCGACAGGAACGGATCATCTCTGGGCAAGTGCAGAGTCTGCGTGTTGAAGTACGTCATGTGCTGACGAGGAGAATCAAACCATCAAATAAGTTCAGCGTCATCGACTTGTAGTTAGGAGGGCAAGTAGTGTTCGCCTACTCAGGGGGATACGGTTGAGATATCCCCATCTTCTAAAGCTCATCTTTGTGCGAGATGGTGTCGAGGCGAGCGACCAAAGAATCAATTACATCCTGTTGATTGAGCAGTATTAGGAAACGGCTGCTGAACGGTTGTCAGACGTTGTTGGCGAAGGACCACCCCCGACATTTGCAAGATTTGGAGGAGGCACAACGGAATGATACTCCTTTTATAGTGAAGGTAGGTTGTTACTGTGAGCCGGACTAGCGTGAGCCGAGACATTTTAATGAGGTGGAGGAACAGCCCCAGCAGCTTGAACCGCCATGATACTGGTAAGCATATCGGTGATCTTGGCGAATGCTGTTTCAAGTCCCTCTAGCCGTTTGCTGGTCTGGTCACTAGCTTCTTCAGGTCTTTCTCCTCCGTCCGTCATGTATGTAGATAACATGCGGGGATGAACAGAGGAAACAGTACAACTGGTGATGATATTGTCTGTCTCTGAGTGGGCAAGTCCTTCATCTTCAGGTAGAGGAGGTAGATAGTCGCCATCGGATTCGGAAGGATCATTGTCCTCTGGAAGGCTACCCCTAGTGTGGGGGTCATCTGCTTCAGATTCTGGGAGAATGCTACCCCCGACTTGGGAATCTTCGTCGTCCATACGAAATCTTACCTTTGCTCGAGTGCCCATATAGACTCCTTCAGATGTGACAGCCTGTTGGCCATCTGTTGGTAGACTTCGTCTTCTCCTTCTCGTGGAACTGAGAGAAGGTTGGGTTAGTGGTCCACCGTCTTTGATTGGGGCTTTCGTAAGGGGACCCCATGAAGCCATGTTGGGTAAAACACATAGTAGTTTCTAGTCGTCAGAGAAGTGCAGCCGCCGAAACACGGACTTTCTCAGAGGCACTCTTTTTGCTTTGGAGAAACAACAGTTGATAACAATACTGGTGCACAGAAGTGTACTATGAATTGTTATGTTTTCCCTCACTTTATGCTTATGATTT
Organism: Iris pallida; assembly: GCA_029216955.1. NCBI lineage: Eukaryota > Viridiplantae > Streptophyta > Magnoliopsida > Asparagales > Iridaceae > Iris > Iris pallida. The sequence goes on from JANAVB010024166.1 coordinate 29,311, forward strand.
ATCATGTCGCACAAGTCAGCGAAAGGGAGTTTTGTCTTACAACCCATGTTGCGTGCTTCGCCGAGCTTTACATGCGGGTTCGTAAGGAGAGTACGGGCATCCAGACTTAGTTCATGTGCAGGGCAACCCCCACACCTAAGTTCTGTGATATCCTTGAAGACAACCCCGTGCTATATGCGTTGGGGCCTATCTTTTTGCCGTGGGCGCAAAGGCCTTGGAGACTAGGCTTGGACGCATGCTTCTTGGTAGCATGTTTGAGTCGCCTTGATGTGGGCGAATAGTATGGATCTAGAGAGCCTGGGCGCATAGCCTTGGTGCATGACTCTGAATACCCGGCCTACTGAAGACAGAAGTGTTCTGGTTGGGGCTATGTGCCCAAGTACTCCCTTGGACGCATGGCTTTGGGCGCATGCTTGGTGGAGCACCGCTGTTTTTTCCCAGTTTTGCCTCCTTCGTTCGTGAGCCTCGCCGGGTTTGGCCAGAGTGCCGTACACCCCGATTCTTGGCATTATAGTGTTTTTTTTCTGCCAAGTCACGAGTGTTGAACACTCTGTTGTTGGTTGTGGAGGAAAGAAGTTACTGGGTTAGTAGAGCCCGAAACGGTGTAAGCCTTCTCCATTTGGGGGACTTTTATGGCAGAGTCATGTGCCCATATGACAGAGTCCTCCAGCTGCATATCCGCTATGACACTAGCAGGATATGTGCAGCGAGCCTTCGGAAGCCAAGTCTAGCGAGACTTGTTTGGCTTCGCTGATTTTGAGGGAGTAGAGCTGTCCCTCGAGAGCATCTCTTCGAACGCCTGCTGATCGAACTTTATGACCAGCATCTTCTGAGTACTCTCCACTTTGTCGGTATCGAATTGCGTCACCACCTTCTCGTCAGAGAAAAAGGTAGTCTCCAGCAGAGTCGCCATTTTTGTGGACACGCACAAAAAGAAGAAAAAACTGTCTTTTCTTTTATTGGCGCAAGGCACCATAAATCGAGTACGCCTGAGAGATCCTGCGCTGAGTACAAAAAAGAATTCTGGAGAATAGGATGATGGAGATCGAGCGACAGTTGCTCCTTTATTCCGTTGACACTCCGATTACAAAAGTGGGAGAAAACCTAAGAAAATTGCTAACTCTCGGCTCACTGGCAAGAAGTGCAGCAATTTGGCTCTTGAAAATGCTCTTCATTCTGCGTTTTGAAGATGGATGAGGCCCCCCCTTTATAGTCGTTCTTGAGCTGGAATGGTTTTATGCGCCCATATGAGGAAACATGCTAGTTTTTATGTGGGCGTATAGTCCTGCTTTGGGTACATAGGATGTAGGCGCATACAGGCTACGAGAGCGTGTTGGTCGTAGTGGTGACGTGACCGCATGCTTCGGTGCACGATTGCTCGTGGAGACTGACGTGGTCGTGTGCTTCGGTGCACGTTTTGATCATAGCTTTGACTGGGTCAGGCTTGGGCGCATAGCCATGTCTCAGGCTATGCGCCCTCCTTTTGGGGGAGCTAGTCTTGGGCGCATGAAGCTACACTGACTTGGGCGCATGGGGCTTCATTTGCTGAAAATTTTCATGCTTCTACAATGCCGTTCATGTATGATTTGAAGCTGAATCCTAATTCAGGGGAAAGCGTCAGACAGCTGGGGTATGCAAGCGTAATCGGGAGTTTGATGTATGCTACTACTGCCACAAGGCCTGATATAGCTTTTGCCGTGGGATTGCTGAGTCGTTTCACGAGCAACCTAGGCATTGAGCACTGAAAAACTGTGAAACGGGTTATGAGATATCTCAAGAAGACTCAGACATATACACTGCACTACAGCGGAGATCCGCCGGTAGTAAAAGGCTTCAGTGATGCCAGCTGGTGCTCAGAAGTGGAGAGCGAAAGGTCCATAGGTGGATACATTTTTACCATGGTGGAGCTGCTATATTGTAGAAATCGAAGAAGCAGACCATGCTCCCGTGGTCATCCATGGAATCTGAGTTCTTTGTACTTGATACCGCAGTGGAGGAAGCAGAATGGCTTCGGGAGCTCATGTATGATCTTCTAGTGGTTGGGGCGCAAATACCGGCGATACCGATATACCACGACAACCAGGCGACTGCGGCAGTGGCATCAAATAAACTCTTCAACGGAAAGAAGAGGACTGTGCAGTTGAAGAACGGGGCAGTACACGATCTCATCAAGAGGGGTGTTATTGTAGTGATTGATGTTCAAAGTCAGGAGAACCTGGCGGATCCGTTCCCCAAGGGCCTCAAGCGCCAGCTGGTCGATGATATAGCTTGTAAAATGGGCTTGAAGGCATTCTGATATTGTATTATTGCAATCCTACCATAAAGTTTTATGCTATTAGTTCAAAGAGAAATCTACTAGGCATCTAGCTTTTGGTTCAAGAGAGGACTATTAATCGAAAGAATATCAGAAATAATTGGTACATGTCCTATAGGGCATGCAGAGGTTACGGACCTACAACCACTGTTGTCTACTGTTATTTTCTGCGAAAAACGGATCCTGTGGGAAGGTTGGCTTAAACACCTTAATGAGTTCTCAGGCAGAGTGAATGCGTGGTTTGCTTTACATAAAGCACGATGCACAGCACTACAAGGAGTGAAACTCCATGCTACTGTGGGTGACTCCACCATGAGGTTCCCGAAAGGGGTAATGTCTCGGCTTTGCGAGCCAAGCCGCAGCGGCATAGCACCGCAAATAGGCAGGTAGTCTAATGCTGTATATTGAAATGAAAGAGGGTGTAGTCAGCGCTACAAAGAGGAGGGGTTCCTCATGTTACAGTAGCACGACACCACATGAGGTACCCGGATAAGGGTAAAGCCTCGGTCTTGCAAGCCATGTCGTTGCGGCATAACACCGCAAGGTAGTCTAAGGCTTCATGATGGGTAGTTTGTCACTACAAAGAGGCGGTGACCTCATACTACATTAGTATGGCACTACGATGAGGTTCCCGATATGGGATAAGGCCTCGTCTTTAGGCCATGTCATAGCGGTATAGCACCGCAAGGGAAGCGCAAAGCGCTACATGCCATGTCTTTTTAACAAAAAACTCATCTATAGTGTATGGAAAGAGATATCAGGCCGTCTCTTGAGGGTAAACTTGTAGACGCCCAAAATTATACACTGAAACCAGGCTGGCACAGGGCCTTTAATGTGTAGCCAGAAGCACATGTAACCACATTATATAAGTGGAAAGAATTTCAGCTATGGAGCAGAATTCAAGGCGTAGTCCATTCATGTATTATAGTATGTTATTTGACCCATACGGGAAGATTCAAGTCGTCAGCGATATCTCTCCTAATGTATGATGGGCAGTTACTATGGGGAACACTCAAACCCATATTTAGAGATTGTGGGAGATTATTGGAGTTTGGCCTTTTGTTTTGGAATTTTAGTCCCATATCGGCTAGGCCAAAGGAGTTGTATCTCTATGTATTAGCTACGCTCTTTTAGAGATGCATATGTGGTGTGAAGGTGCACATGGGTATGCCATGTGGGGGTATTTTTCTAATGGAAAAAGGCTAAATCAACAATGAAGCATTCATACTTTTTGCTCTTGGAAAATTTACTTCCATTGGAGCTAAGCCCCGTAGGGCTTAGCGACTCGGACTCGGACTCGGACTCGGACTCGGACTCAGACTCGGACTTAGATTCGGGCTCATAGCTCATGAGGCGTAATGTCACATTTTGTTGGTGCACTTTGCACTTAGCACGTCAACATCGTCGCTAGGCACAT